>JAHPZR010014809.1:0-23735 GCA_019787425.1 Platygyra sinensis | reverse complement strand
ATGGTCCATTGGGCATGAACAAAGAGAAGCAGTTATACGTCTTTTTAAGGCGTGTCAACACAGCGATTGAGCGACGTTTCTAGTTAGCACCGAGCATGGAATACACTACCAGTTACCCTTTTTTTTACTAATTCATAAAAAACGCGCTAAAAAATGGTCTCGCGAACAGCCTAAGCCCCAGTGTAACAGGTAGCCTCTGTAATCAAAACGATGCCAACTAACTTATGGTCGATTAGGCATGAACAAAGAGACACTCCAATCCGTCTTTGATTTGAATTCTCAAGAGTATGGACATAGTGATAGAATGACGCTTCTTGGTAGGCGGCGTCAAGCATGGAGTAATCTCGACTATTCCTTCTTTAGCTAATTCACCGGCTGAGAATTTGACGCATAAAAAAATCGCGCGAAAATGGCCTCGCAAAATCTGGGGGCCCCGTGTAACAGCCCACTGTTACCCTGTAACATCATTGATTTTTTAGATTTTGCCGACTCAGAAACTTTTGGTAGGAATGTTAATTGACCTTGAAGTAAAAGTAATGAGAGGGTGCGCTGTTAGGGAAAATATTCCGGCTATATAAACAATGTGCTCATCGCCTTAGATGAGTAATAATTGTTAATTAAACTTACTTTTGTACGCAGAAACTCCCACTCTACACTCATTTCCATTGTAAATGAACCAATCGGATGCAAGAGCGAGTTTCCAGATGAAATCTGCTTTGCCCCCAAAAAAACAAATTAAGTTGACGTACAAGCTCAATAGTAATCCGACACTCTCTATGACCCGAAGTCGTTTCATATTTCACGCGAAAATTAGGCATCAGTTCCGATCCTTATCCAAATTTAAGTTTGTGATTGTTAAACTACATGTAGAGCTTACGTTTCTCAGTGAGAAAGGCAAAAAGTTAGCTTATTCTCGCATGAAAGTTTGGATATGCGCAAAACTGTGAAAGTTTCCCTTAAAGAGCAGGAAAATTGGTTAAAGCTGACTGAGATTGTTAAGCGTATATATATGATCATAAAAAGTCATCAGATACCTGAATGGGTAACGTACATAATTGCCTGTTCAGGTAAAAGTTTGATCTGGCATTCAGGTATAACGAGGTTCTTTCGCGATTTTTGAACCAAGCGGGGTGGGTAACCTATTTCAAAATTCCAGGTATCATATACAAGAGTCAGGAGTTGGTAATCTTAGTACAAATCTTGTCCTCGCTATCTCCTTGTTGGATGGGCTCGAAGTATCGGCTCAACCAGGGTACCACAGTTATGTGGTGTGCAACAAACTGTTGAGGACTGTTGAGGACTCGCAAATCGTTCCGATCGGTCGGAACAAAGCAAGTCCATGGTAAGCTCTTAATAATGATAGTCAACATGATCACAGATACTTAAGAAAAATATGTACGTGATGAGAAAGTGCCAAAACTTACCAACTATGAGAACACTTGACAACAGCCGCGACTCTTTACTAACTATGAGGTTCAAAGCTTTTGAACCAATTATACAAGTCGGTTAGTGGAGGTGACAGCGTGCAAGAAATCAGTATAATACAATGCGAATAGCGATGAATTCCTTTTCAGAAAAGAAGTCAGCCCGACAAAAGCTTAGCAAGACTCAGTACTCTCGGGATTCATGAATGGAATACCGTAGGTCTAAAGGGAAATCAGAATTGAAGAGTAAAAAGGCGCCGTAGAACGGTTTATTCATCTTTTTTTAACTTAAATACGAACAAAAAGCTTTAACTGAGTGGCAGTGCATGTGTATATAAAACAATTAGAAAAGATTATCTCAAAGAGCTTGTCTCTCTTCCAAAGTCGGTTATTGTTATTATGATGTTCGATTTTACTCTTAACAAAAGCAAATCCGAGACCAGGCCATTTAATAACATTGATAATAATATAATTTTATATAGCGCGTCCTTCTGGACATCAAACAGCTCCGTACAAACAAGGAGGGGCAACACCATCAATAAATTGAAAGACTAAAAGCAAAAGCATTTAGATCTACAAAAAATGAAAAACGTCGATGGATTCAGAGAAGAAGCCTAAGACAGCAAAAACGTTGGCGTCAGAGTCACTCATTCTTTCCAACGGCCACCGAGAAAACAAATCAGGGAGTGATATGAATATCAGTCAGTTAATAAATTGATTAATATAATTTGCCATTGTGATATACTGAACAATACAGTTGTAATTGCTGGCTATTTCTTTGGGAAACAGAATTAATTTTGTTTCTCAGAGTACTTAACTTTCTGACTCCAACATGTAGTATCTATAAGTGAAATGGGATATTACCCAAGCCAGAAGAGATGCTCTTGTCTTTCTGATCGGTGAGAGACGAGAGGAAACCTCTAGATAGGCTCGCAATCAATCCATAGTCAATCATCCGCCGTCCACAACCATGGACGAATAAATTAAATGAAATACAGTGGAAGCCGACTTATGAACGAACACCCTCGGGAACCGAAAAGCTGTCCGTAACTGCAGCTGGCCGCTTACGAGAATAGCTGGTGTAAGCAGCCGTTAGAGGTGTAAGAAAAAAAAATGACCGCCTGCGGGAGCTTGTGCAGCTTACAATAAACATTGGGAATGCGAAAATACCACCAAATTTGTTGCTGTTGCTCTTGCTGTTGTGCCTGGTGCGCTGCCGCGATAACTGCATGTACACAGTACTGTATACTGCAGCATTAGGATGGGTCTAAGTGATTGAAGAACTAATCGTAACAATTACAGTTTCCCCAAATGTGACTGTGCATAAACTGCTGTGTATTTTGCTCTAATTACTCTGCAAAGTTGTAATTGGACAGTGTAATCTCGGCGCACAGATTTTGTTAATCACTCGTATGATTACAAACCGAATTGGAGTCCGCTCTGTACTGTTACCATTATAAATTAAATCATAATTGCAGCCCGCTTTAACTGACATTAGCATTAACTGTCTCGTTGCAACGAAAAGCAGTGATACAGTTTAAAAAGTATTTATTCAAAGCCAGACCTAATCAGTTTCTTTCAGGTGTCCGTCTACAGGAGCTTTAAAACAAAGCGAAAGTTTAGCGTGAAAGCCTTTCAAATGTCGTCGGCCGCTTACGAGAATGTCGGAGTACGAGATTGCCGTGACTAAATTCGGAGTTTGTCTGGGAGTTCAAACGGGATTATGTGAACGCGGTCCTTAGTTGAGCAGAGCACTATCTGGAGAGCTTCCTCTGTAATGGTTTTTGAAAAGTCTTAACCGGTTCAAAAAAATAACGCTATCTGTTTGCGGGACTGCCGAGAATATCTGCTGCCCTATGTTTGGCTAACATTACGATTGGCAACACTCATCTGACAAAGGTTTGTCGCGTACTCATTAACTCAAAACGTTTATCCGCTGAGTAACTGGGTCTCTCTGATCTTTTGATGCTCAGTGCATAGTTCCAGAATATATACCTCTATAGCTATTCATTGTCAAATTAAAAGAACATTATGTGAGGGTTATTAGTTTTCAATTATTCGAAAACAATTCGTTGATCTGTAGCTAGCTTGCAGTTAGCGAAACACACCCTGGACAGCATGGTCTTGAATGAAGCCAATTATAGTTTAATTCGTCTGTTTCGTTATCGCTGTGCCTAGAACCGGCGTAAGTTTACAAGATTTTGCGGGAATTCGAGTAATTCGCCACAATTGACCTGAAAATACAGTAAAAGCTTGACTTCATTGAAACGTTTTGCATGGCAATTAAAGCAAAGAACGTTTTTATTCGATGGTTGAACGCGCGGAAAGCGCTGGATCTGCTGTCTCCTGATCGATCGACGTCCCTAAAAATATTTGCAAACAAAATTGATAACCACTAACCAACCGACATCCACGGCAGAGTTACCACGTGCGGGATAACAAGTTTTACTATTGCTACAGCAGGGTAATTAAATTTTATTTTTAATTATGCATATAAAGTCATTCACTGACAATGCGCTCCTAGCCTCATTTAGACACAACACCTTGAGCCTCTGTTTCATAACGAGTCTTCGTGGAGAACCTGTCATCTGAAAGTGCGTTTGATCATGTGCATGAAAATGGACCTATAGGAGCATCACACAAAGAGTCCCTTTCACATAGAGGCAAAAGGCTACTGGGAAATGACCCATTCCTTTCAAACTTACTGTACACTTAACCACAAATTCAACTGTGAAAGCCGAGAAAAGTATTGGCAACACTTAAGACCCGCCCTCGAGAACGAGAGCCTCGCGGCACTGAGGACTATAGTTGTTACCCGGGACTGTTTTCGTGTCGGTTTATATCTCTGCTACTTTCGATATGACATGCATGTGATTGGCTACTTTGAAGTAAATTAACATGCACGAAACCACTGCGCAGGACTAAATTTCTTCAAAAGGAGGATTATTTTCGCTTTAATGAGGTTTGATGAACGTTCTTACAATGTATTGAGCAACTGTTTAACAAAGAAATGTTATTCATGTTCACTATCTATTGGAAGGAGCGTGAAAAGGTTTCCACTTGTTTTCTTGGCACATTCTTTAGGCTGATGGGTGACCTCAACGAGTTACATTTACAATTTAGTTATTGTTGTACATAGTTTTTTATTGTTGTACGTAGTTTTTAATTATATATGATTAACTTATTCAGAATTTATTGAATTAATTTTTTATTTAAGACGAAACAACGTACGACAACAACAACAACAACAACAACAACAACAACAACAACAACAGCCTTATATTAAGCCCTGGCCAAACGGAGTCGCAAGTAGACGCAAGTTGAAAACTTGGGTCTACTTGCGACTCCGTTTGGCCAGACCTTGCGTGCACTTGCGTTAACGTTGACTTGCGATGACTTGCGCTCACTTTGGTCAAGATCAAATTTGCACGCAAGTCAAAGCAAGTTTTTCACCGTTTGGCCACCCAACCCAAGTCAACGCAATTTGCCTAACATCCATTAACCTATTATTAGGCAATGAAATACAGGATAGTCTGCCTTAAATGTCTTTTTCTGCGACTTGCATGTACTTGTGAGGAAACTTTCGAGTCCGTTTGGCCACCCAACGCAAGTCTCGACGCAAGTTCAACTTGCGTCCACTTGCGACTACTTGCCAGTCCGTTTGGCCAAGGCTTTATATTATGTAAGGAGTCTTCCTCAACATAGAGTCTCCAGTAGCTCAGTGGTTAGGGCATCCAACTATAGAACTCGGAGGGTCGTGACGTGGGTTCAAATCCCATCTGGAACTCGGAATTTTTTTCCGAGTTCTCCTTACATATAATATTATTTTATATTGATGCTGAAAAAACAGTTTTAGGGATGCTCAGAAAAGTATCTGTATATATTTACGTAAAGGGTTGCGCGATTGTCTTCCACTCTGGAGAGGTCAGTCTGGAGTCAGACAATTCCTAACGTCCTAAACCTTCAACGATTACCTCTATTTTTGTGAGTTTATTCGGGAATTTACTTCATTATTTACAAGATGCAGTACAACATTTTGGGGCTAGAATATTTAAATCCCGCGAAATGGACGATCTTCAGGAAAAAAATTCCGTTCACTGAGCAAAATGTCAATTTCGCTTTCAGTTAGAACTTTGACATTGGACACACTTCTGAACTGCGTTTCACGGAAACTGTTATCACTTACAGGGGACTGTAAAGCTAGTTAATGTTGTTGTGGTTATGCAATAGCTATTCTTCACGTTCAAATTGCTCATGTTATAACTTTAAACAACGGGCGAGCTGCGTAAGCTGAGCTTGGAAAGAGAAAATGTCCCGAGTTTTACGAGTGAAAAGAGGGGGGCACGTGCCGGGTCTACAAACACCGTGAGAGAAGGATTACTGACCACGTATAACATGGCATGTTAAAAGAAAAACGAAAACATCACTTCATTGACATTGCTGCAACCTGATATGAAGTTTGCGTCCTCACTTATACTAAACTACAACGAAACAAATTTGCAGTGCTGACATTATTAACTTGAATAATGAAATAATAATATATAATAATAATTTACATTTATATTGCACAGGTTACACGAATATATGATCACCTGCGCTTTACGTCGGCTACAATTATTTCATGCCAGCTTTAGACCCCTAACTAATCGACAAAACCAAATTATTAGCTTCAGTTATTTTTACAATTAGTACTTGTTGTTTTGGAGCTGGTCATAATCAAGGTACTGCTATGATCAGTTAGTAAGGAATCATTAGAATCGTTCCCTCAGAACGGATGAATGTCATGTGTTGTTGAGCGGGGTCTGGTGGATGCACAGTCCTATTTTTCTACCTGAACGTAATTCTGATCTGCATCAGCTTCCTGGTCTCTTCCAGGCGTTGTTACATCAAGTGACTCATGTCTGCAACTCGTCTGCGAGCTGTGGTTTTTATTACGTCGTCTTTCACTCTCTGCTTCAGTCTGCTGATGTTTGGTAGCGCTTTGATGATTTTTAATGCTATGTTTGTTTTCTCCCGGGTCTTGTTGCGTGGACGCCGACGATGGTGTCAAATGTCTGCCACTCGGCGAGTTCCCTTCGTCAGTGTGGTTTTCCTTGGTATTGGTCTATGAACTGCCAACGGAAGATGTGTTCCGGAGTTCTGTTTCTGTTTGATAGCGCATTGATACTTGTCGGTGCTCTGTTCGATCTCGTCTGGTTTGTATTGTGGCAACACTGTTTCTGGTTGAAGTTGTCTTACATTCGTTTCGTTCTGTGCTGTTGTCCTGGTCCCGGGAACTGCCAACGAGACGTGCCTTGCTAAGCACTGCCTGTAGATCATGGTGTCATCTTTGAACACAGCACGTCCTCCACTCCTTTCAGTATTCTCTTTGGCATCATTTTGACGGGCTACGGACAGTTTGGTTGTCGCCATCCTAGCTTGTTGCCCTTGGACGTCTGGAAACTGTGTGACCTGACGCTGTGAAGTGACAACGATTTGTTTAATGTGGCGAGGAGGAGTGACACGGGCCATTTTGCTTCGAGACCGCGACTGTCTGGTTTCCTGTTCGTGAATTGGTGGCAAATGGTTCGAAAGCGTGTTGGAATTCTTTGAGGGCGTAGGATTTTCACGATTCTTCTCAAATGACCAAGAGGAGATTTTCGGTGGCTCTTGTTGTTCAGCTAATGTTCTGTCACCAAAAATGCGTCTATTTCTTCTTTGGAAAACTAAGCAAGATTCCATCATTGAGAGTGGTTTGGGTTGTTTACTCATTTTGATTAGAATTGTGCTGTCTTCTTGTTCATTTGAATCAAGGGCGTGCGGTAACTATGTCTAATGTGTTTGTGGTAGCTTGTTTTCTATAGCGCAAACACGTCATCATCTTTTCTTCCCGAACGTCATGTTTCTGATGTAACTGCAAATAAACAATGGACATGCCTTTATGTATTTTATTTTCAGGGCTGTTAGAGTTTAAAGAAAATCAAAGCGTATTTCATTCTTTTGCTGCAGTGTTACGACAGTTTTTTGAACCCAAAAAGAAAATGTATTTTCTTGATTTGATTTTTCCTTCATTGCAACAATTACTGTTCAAAAACAACAATTACTGTTACTAGGTAAACAGTCGATGTTTGTTCGCTAGCTACCTAACTGTGTCATGGCAACCAAATACCTAATTACTTACGTAAGAAAATAGGCGACAAATAGCATCAGTAACTAGGTCATGTTACTGCACTGCTGGCAGCCCAGTCTTTTTTCTTAAGGTCAGAAGAGTGTTTCTCCTTGAATGCGAACGCAAAAGGGAGGTATGGAGGAGGACATCTTGTACCAATCTCTCCTAATCTAAAAGGGCTGAGATGTTTTGCCTGATTTCGTGAGAAAAACAGACTGCAAGCAGTCGCTGACGTCAGTAACATCTCGTTCTTTACCCTCGACTTTTTTTGTTACCGCCGGCCAGCGGTTTTCATTTGAGTGCCAAGTGTGGGTCGGTGGGTTTGTCGTTCGTTCGTTCGTTCGTTCATTCGTTCGTTCGTTCATTAGTTCGTTCGTTCGAAAACGTGTTGGAATCCTTTAAGGGCGTAGGATGTTCACGGTTCTTCTCAATTGACCAAGAGGAGACTTTTGGTGGTTCTTGTTGTTCAGCTAATGTTCTGTCACCAAAAATGCGTCTATTTCTTCTTTGGAAAACTATTAAGCAAGATTCCATCATTGAGAGTGGTTTGGGGTTGCGAACTCATTTTTGTGTAGAATTATGTCTAATTTGTTTCTTTGTGGAAGGTTATTTTCTATAACACAAACACGTCATCGTCTTTTCTTCCCGAACGTCATTTTTGCAGTTACGTCTGACGTAACTGCAAATACTTACGAAATAAAATTATTGTTAATTGGATTGCTAATCTTCAGCTGAATCGAAAAAAAACATTGCTTGCAATCTATATCATGGAATCATTTTCCACACTTAACAATGGACATGCCTTTATGCATTTTATTTTTAAGTGCCTTTTGAGTTTAAAGAAATATTGTACTTTATCCTTCTGCTACAGTGTTACGGCAATTTTTTGAACCCAAACAGGAAATACATTTTCTTGATTTCACTATTCCTTCTTTGCCCATTTCGCAAGATATGTGTTTTGATTTTCTACTTTTACTGTCAAGTACGTCACTGTTTAAAAGCAACAATTACTGTTACTAGGTAAACAGTCGATGTTTCTTCGCTTCCTTCGTAATCGTGTCATAGCAACCAACTACCTAATTACTTACGTAAGAAAATAGGCGACAAATAGCGTCAGTAATTTGGTTATCTGCCGATGCTACTGCACTGCTGGCAGCCTGTCTTCAATTTTTTCTCGGGGTCAGAAAAGTGTTTCTCTGTGAATTCGAACGCAGAAGGGGGGTATAGAGGAGGGCGTCTAGTACCAATCTCTTCTAATCTAAAATGGCTAAAAAACCTTTTCCTTCAATCCCTGCCTGATTTCGAGAAAAAAACCGACTGCAAGAAGTCTTAATGTTACTGACGTCAGTAACATCTCGTTCTTCACCCTTGACCTTTTTTGTTACCACCGGCAAGCGGTTTTCATTTGAGTGTCGAGTGTGGGTCGGTCAGTCGGTACTGTACATGTCATTCGTTTGTTCGTTCGGTCGGTCGGTTAGTCGGCATTGTCATTGGTTCGTTCGTTCACAGTATTTAGTTTATTCACCCATTGGCCTGAAGTGGTGTTATTCTCTTTCGCTGCGTTACATTTATCGCAGAAGCTTAACAGAAGTGTTTACAATGATAGTGGTATTTACGGGAAACAGAAAGAAGTAGCTTCCCTTGCGTTTTACACCGTTGAACTGTGTCTACGATCAAAACTTGGTGTAGCAAATTTTCTCTAAATCTTTAACTCTAGTCCGGAAAGAAATGCGACTTTTTAATATAAATCTCTCCAAATGGATCTTATCTTAGCATGCTCCTAAATAGATACTCCACAGAGTTTCCTCAAACCAAGTATAAATATTTTTGACCTTGATGCTACATCCTATTTCATACATTCAGTCTGTGCACTCACAGATAAGCGCTCCATTTTCACCTACATTACGAGACTTCGAAGTCTTTAATTTGCTGTTTTCACAACTCACTCTCTCGGCCTTGCTTTCTTTCCGATTGATGCGCTCCTGTCAGCTCACCTGAGACGGATGATCATGTGATAAACAAGCTGCACTCTAAGTATTCTCGAACAGCTCGCGCATGCCGATTGCTGAAGAAGAGTGAATCACTGAGACTTTGACGCTAATTTTTTTTGCGCATCCTTACTGAGCACGCAAATTCACACACAACGTCATGCATCGAGCACGCGCTAAGTAGTAAATGAAAGAGGCTATAGCTTTGCCTGGATTTAACGATCTTAGACGTTCGGTGACCCCTATTTTTCTATTAATGGATCATTGAGAGGATCATTGAGAGGTTAAGCTAAGTCTTGTAAAAACGTTGGCAACATTTGACCGGGAATTATTAACGAAGCGGATTCATTGATTAACAAATGAAGAAGCCTGAGCTGTGTATTACACTGTGATAAAACACGATGGTTATTTGAGAACACGTGGGAAATGTAGAAAATCGAGTGTTCTCGAATGACCGGAGTGTTTTATCACAGTGTAATACACGGCGTAGGCTTCTTCATTTGCTTTAAAGTATAGATTTTACGCTCGCAAAACAATATAACACGCCTTTTCTATCTTTTATACTCTAACAAAACATGGGTTTTTGACCAATCAGAGCGCGCAGGGTCCTATCTATATTTTAATACAATATACCTTTAGGATAGTTTGTTTGCGTAGATTCTTCTTCGATTTTTATCTAAAAATCCTGGAGACCATGCTGATTTACACGCGCCAATCTTTCAAAATAAGGCCAGTTTCCAGAAACGCCTTATCTCTGAATCGTAGCCCCCATTTCTGAGACAAGCAATTCATTATCGGTCCAAGTACAAGTTTGAAGAGTTTTGATGTTTATAAACATCACAAAAATACGTTTTACGTCTTACGTTTTACGTTTTAGACACATAATAAGACACATAATTGAAAACTAAAGCCTATTTTTTAATGCGCAAATAATAGGATAATTCGATTATTCTAACATAAGCAAAAACTGTCAAATGACCTAAAATTTAAGCGTCAACCGTTAAAACGGCTAATTATTTAACCGCCAACTGTCACAAGGACCCCCAGCATGGTAACACTCTTGTTAAGAGTTAAATTGAACATAGAAATAACAATAACCGATTCTTGGTACTCGTCGATTGTTCTTTCTTCAACCCTTTTTGAGCAAAAAGCAACCTAGCTCTTTTAGACAATCTTTGAATTCGTTTTATAACCCCCCATTTTAACCTTCCTGCCCGGATATACGCAAAAAAATGAAATCGATTAACGTTTTTAAGGCGTCTTGTTTACACTCAATTCTGAGTTCGCTTTGGACCTTTGTTACTTTGATGTTGATCCCCGCTAAGGTTTTCTCTGGGCAACTTTTGTTCTCAGCGAAGGCGGGAATGTACGGCTATTTACATTATGCAATCTGCGTGTGTTATGTTGATTTCGACGCTTTCGACGCCCCTGATTAAGGTATATAATTGAAAAGAGCTTTTGAACAGTTAGAGAGCCGTCTGTGTTGTTAAGTGACTGACCTCTCAAGTTAATAGTTGGTAAGTATTGTTTTGAATAGTTTTCATCACGTATAGATTTTTTTTTATGTCACTATCATGATATTACATTATCATTATTGAGAGCTTACAGTGTACCTTAGATATAATCAATTCAGACTACATGAACCTAGAAAGATTTGCAAGCTACGGTATCTGCAGCTGCAATTGCTACGGTGCGGCGTATAACGTACCATCCTGTTTACAAGGAGGTTGTGAGGTCAAGGATCGCTAGCATTAATTGACCCAAATAGGCTCTCCAACCTGGAGGTTTGAAAAAGCGCGAAAAACTTCTTCGTGCCTGAGAGCTAAGTCAGACTTCTACCTCAACCCTTTACGTAACCCATTGGGACTTTACAGCATTATACCTAACCGAACTTCAGTCCGCTTCATAATAAATTAAATAATATATTAAATAGTATTTTAAGATAATAATCTAAAAGACTAAAACATGCCTTAAATAAAATTCAGAATATATAAAAAAGCTAAATCTTAAGACTACGATCAGTTAAAAATACTACCACTAACTAAGGTTAAAATGCCGGGTTAAGTAGAAAAACTGCCTCAGTTTGTGTCTACACAATTCTTTTTGGCGTGGTCGGCTCTTTAAAAGCCCGCTTAGCAGTGTGGCCCAATCCGCAGTTGTTTTTAAAAGTTAAAGGTAGCGAGTCCAGGCTCAACGCATGCCCAAAACGTTTGCGTGAGAAAAAAGTAGAGGGTAAAGAACGAGATGTTACTGACGTCAGCGACTGCTTGCAGTCTGTTTTTCTCACGAAATCAGGCAAAACATCTCAGCCCTTTTAGATTAGGAGAGATTGGTACAAGATGTCCTCCTCCATACCTCCCTTTTGCGTTCGCATTCAAGGAGAAACACTCTTCTGACCTTAAGAAAAAAGACTGGGCTGCCAGCAGTGCAGTAACATGACCTAGTTACTGATGCTATTTGTCGCCTATTTTCTTACGTAAGTAATTAGGTATTTGGTTGCCATGACACAGTTAGGTAGCTAGCGAACAAACATCGACTGTTTACCTAGTAACAGTAATTGTTGTTTTTGAACAGTAATTGTTGCAATGAAGGAAAAATCAAATCAAGAAAATACATTTTCTTTTTGGGTTCCAAAAAACTGTCGTAACACTGCAGCAAAAGAATGAAATACGCTTTGATTTTCTTTAAACTCTAACAGCCCTGAAAATAAAATACATAAAGGCATGTCCATTGTTTATTTGCAGTTACATCAGAAACATGACGTTCGGGAAGAAAAGATGATGACGTGTTTGCGCTATAGAAAACAAGCTACCACAAACACATTAGACATAGTTACCGCACGCCCTTGATTCAAATGAACAAGAAGACAGCACAATTCTAATCAAAATGAGTAAACAACCCAAACCACTCTCAATGATGGAATCTTGCTTAGTTTTCCAAAGAAGAAATAGACGCATTTTTGGTGACAGAACATTAGCTGAACAACAAGAGCCACCGAAAATCTCCTCTTGGTCATTTGAGAAGAATCGTGAAAATCCTACGCCCTCAAAGAATTCCAACACGCTTTCGAACCATTTGCCACCAATTCACGAACAGGAAACCAGACAGTCGCGGTCTCGAAGCAAAATGGCCCGTGTCACTCCTCCTCGCCACATTAAACAAATCGTTGTCACTTCACAGCGTCAGGTCACACAGTTTCCAGACGTCCAAGGGCAACAAGCTAGGATGGCGACAACCAAACTGTCCGTAGCCCGTCAAAATGATGCCAAAGAGAATACTGAAAGGAGTGGAGGACGTGCTGTGTTCAAAGATGACACCATGATCTACAGGCAGTGCTTAGCAAGGCACGTCTCGTTGGCAGTTCCCGGGACCAGGACAACAGCACAGAACGAAACGAATGTAAGACAACTTCAACCAGAAACAGTGTTGCCACAATACAAACCAGACGAGATCGAACAGAGCACCGACAAGTATCAATGCGCTATCAAACAGAAACAGAACTCCGGAACACATCTTCCGTTGGCAGTTCATAGACCAATACCAAGGAAAACCACACTGACGAAGGGAACTCGCCGAGTGGCAGACATTTGACACCATCGTCGGCGTCCACGCAACAAGACCCGGGAGAAAACAAACATAGCATTAAAAATCATCAAAGCGCTACCAAACATCAGCAGACTGAAGCAGAGAGTGAAAGACGACGTAATAAAAACCACAGCTCGCAGACGAGTTGCAGACATGAGTCACTTGATGTAACAACGCCTGGAAGAGACCAGGAAGCTGATGCAGATCAGAATTACGTTCAGGTAGAAAAATAGGACTGTGCATCCACCAGACCCGCTCAACAACACATGACATTCATCCGTTCTGAGGGAACGATTCTAATGATTCCTTACTAACTGATCATAGCAGTACCTTGATTATGACCAGCTCCAAAACAACAAGTACTAATTGTAAAAATAACTGAAGCTAATAATTTGGTTTTGTCGATTAGTTAGGGGTCTAAAGCTGGCATGAAATAATTGTAGCCGACGTAAAGCGCAGGTGATCATATATTCGTGTAACCTGTGCAATATAAATGTAAATTATTATTATATATTATTATTTCATTATTCAAGTTAATAATGTCAGCACTGCAAATTTGTTTCGTTGTAGTTTAGTATAAGTGAGGACGCAAACTTCATATCAGGTTGCAGCAATGTCAATGAAGTGATGTTTTCGTTTTTCTTTTAACATGCCATGTTATACGTGGTCAGTAATCCTTCTCTCACGGTGTTTGTAGACCCGGCACGTGCCCCCCTCTTTTCACTCGTAAAACTCGGGACATTTTCTCTTTCCAAGCTCAGCTTACGCAGCTCGCCCGTTGTTTCAAGTTCAACATTGCGCAATGTTGAACTTGAAAGAACGGGCGAGCTGCGTAAGCTGAGCTTGGAAAGAGAAAATGTCCCGAGTTTTACGAGTGAAAAGAGGGGGGCACGTGCCGGGTCTACAAACACCGTGAGAGAAGGATTACTGACCACGTATAACATGGCATGTTAAAAGAAAAACGAAAACATCACTTCATTGACATTGCTGCAACCTGATATGAAGTTTGCGTCCTCACTTATACTAAACTACAACGAAACAAATTTGCAGTGCTGACATTATTAACTTGAATAATGAAATAATAATATATAATAATAATTTACATTTATATTGCACAGGTTACACGAATATATGATCACCTGCGCTTTACGTCGGCTACAATTATTTCATGCCAGCTTTAGACCCCTAACTAATCGACAAAACCAAATTATTAGCTTCAGTTATTTTTACAATTAGTACTTGTTGTTTTGGAGCTGGTCATAATCAAGGTACTGCTATGATCAGTTAGTAAGGAATCATTAGAATCGTTCCCTCAGAACGGATGAATGTCATGTGTTGTTGAGCGGGTCTGGTGGATGCACAGTCCTATTTTTCTACCTGAACGTAATTCTGATCTGCATCAGCTTCCTGGTCTCTTCCAGGCGTTGTTACATCAAGTGACTCATGTCTGCAACTCGTCTGCGAGCTGTGGTTTTTATTACGTCGTCTTTCACTCTCTGCTTCAGTCTGCTGATGTTTGGTAGCGCTTTGATGATTTTTAATGCTATGTTTGTTTTCTCCCGGGTCTTGTTGCGTGGACGCCGACGATGGTGTCAAATGTCTGCCACTCGGCGAGTTCCCTTCGTCAGTGTGGTTTTCCTTGGTATTGGTCTATGAACTGCCAACGGAAGATGTGTTCCGGAGTTCTGTTTCTGTTTGATAGCGCATTGATACTTGTCGGTGCTCTGTTCGATCTCGTCTGGTTTGTATTGTGGCAACACTGTTTCTGGTTGAAGTTGTCTTACATTCGTTTCGTTCTGTGCTGTTGTCCTGGTCCCGGGAACTGCCAACGAGACGTGCCTTGCTAAGCACTGCCTGTAGATCATGGTGTCATCTTTGAACACAGCACGTCCTCCACTCCTTTCAGTATTCTCTTTGGCATCATTTTGACGGGCTACGGACAGTTTGGTTGTCGCCATCCTAGCTTGTTGCCCTTGGACGTCTGGAAACTGTGTGACCTGACGCTGTGAAGTGACAACGATTTGTTTAATGTGGCGAGGAGGAGTGACACGGGCCATTTTGCTTCGAGACCGCGACTGTCTGGTTTCCTGTTCGTGAATTGGTGGCAAATGGTTCGAAAGCGTGTTGGAATTCTTTGAGGGCGTAGGATTTTCACGATTCTTCTCAAATGACCAAGAGGAGATTTTCGGTGGCTCTTGTTGTTCAGCTAATGTTCTGTCACCAAAAATGCGTCTATTTCTTCTTTGGAAAACTAAGCAAGATTCCATCATTGAGAGTGGTTTGGGTTGTTTACTCATTTTGATTAGAATTGTGCTGTCTTCTTGTTCATTTGAATCAAGGGCGTGCGGTAACTATGTCTAATGTGTTTGTGGTAGCTTGTTTTCTATAGCGCAAACACGTCATCATCTTTTCTTCCCGAACGTCATGTTTCTGATGTAACTGCAAATAAACAATGGACATGCCTTTATGTATTTTATTTTCAGGGCTGTTAGAGTTTAAAGAAAATCAAAGCGTATTTCATTCTTTTGCTGCAGTGTTACGACAGTTTTTTGGAACCCAAAAAGAAAATGTATTTTCTTGATTTGATTTTTCCTTCATTGCAACAATTACTGTTCAAAAACAACAATTACTGTTACTAGGTAAACAGTCGATGTTTGTTCGCTAGCTACCTAACTGTGTCATGGCAACCAAATACCTAATTACTTACGTAAGAAAATAGGCGACAAATAGCATCAGTAACTAGGTCATGTTACTGCACTGCTGGCAGCCCAGTCTTTTTTCTTAAGGTCAGAAGAGTGTTTCTCCTTGAATGCGAACGCAAAAGGGAGGTATGGAGGAGGACATCTTGTACCAATCTCTCCTAATCTAAAAGGGCTGAGATGTTTTGCCTGATTTCGTGAGAAAAACAGACTGCAAGCAGTCGCTGACGTCAGTAACATCTCGTTCTTTACCCTCTACTTTTTTCTCACGCAAACGTTTTGGGCATGCGTTGAGCCTGGACTCGCTACCTTTAACTTTTAAAAACAACTGCGGATTGGGCCACACTGCTAAGCGGGCTTTTAAAGAGCCGACCACGCCAAAAAGAATTGTGTAGACACAAACTGAGGCAGTTTTTCTACTTAACCCGGCATTTTAACCTTAGTTAGTGGTAGTATTTTTAACTGATCGTAGTCTTAAGATTTAGCTTTTTTATATATTCTGAATTTTATTTAAGGCATGTTTTAGTCTTTTAGATTATTATCTTAAAATACTATTTAATATATTATTTAATTTATTATGAAGCGGACTGAAGTTCGGTTAGGTATAATGCTGTAAAGTCCCAATGGGTTACGTAAAGGGTTGAGGTAGAAGTCTGACTTAGCTCTCAGGCACGAAGAAGTTTTTCGCGCTTTTTCAAACCTCCAGGTTGGAGAGCCTATTTGGGTCAATTAATGCTAGCGATCCTTGACCTCACAACCTCCTTGTAAACAGGATGGTACGTTATACGCCGCACCGTAGCAATTGCAGCTGCAGATACCGTAGCTTGCAAATCTTTCTAGGTTCATGTAGTCTGAATTGATTATATCTAAGGTACACTGTAAGCTCTCAATAATGATAATGTAATATCATGATAGTGACATAAAAAAAAATCTATACGTGATGAAAACTATTCAAAACAATACTTACCAACTATTAACTTGAGAGGTCAGTCACTTAACAACACAGACGGCTCTCTAACTGTTCAAAAGCTCTTTTCAATTATATACCTTAATCAGGGGCGTCGAAAGCGTCGAAATCAACATAACACACGCAGATTGCATAATGTAAATAGCCGTACATTCCCGCCTTCGCTGAGAACAAAAGTTGCCCAGAGAAAACCTTAGCGGGGATCAACATCAAAGTAACAAAGGTCCAAAGCGAACTCAGAATTGAGTGTAAACAAGACGCCTTAAAAACGTTAATCGATTTCATTTTTTTGCGTATATCCGGGCAGGAAGGTTAAAATGGGGGGTTATAAAACGAATTCAAAGATTGTCTAAAAGAGCTAGGTTGCTTTTTGCTCAAAAAGGGTTGAAGAAAGAACAATCGACGAGTACCAAGAATCGGTTATTGTTATTTCTATGTTCAATTTAACTCTTAACAAGAGTGTTACCATGCTGGGGGTCCTTGTGACAGTTGGCGGTTAAATAATTAGCCGTTTTAACGGTTGACGCTTAAATTTTAGGTCATTTGACAGTTTTTGCTTATGTTAGAATAATCGAATTATCCTATTATTTGCGCATTAAAAAATAGGCTTTAGTTTTCAATTATGTGTCTTATTATGTGTCTAAAACGTAAAACGTAAGACGTAAAACGTATTTTTGTGATGTTTATAAACATCAAAACTCTTCAAACTTGTACTTGGACCGATAATGAATTGCTTGTCTCAGAAATGGGGGCTACGATTCAGAGATAAGGCGTTTCTGGAAACTGGCCTTATTTTGAAAGATTGGCGCGTGTAAATCAGCATGGTCTCCAGGATTTTTAGATAAAAATCGAAGAAGAATCTACGCAAACAAACTATCCTAAAGGTATATTGTATTAAAATATAGATAGGACCCTGCGCGCTCTGATTGGTCAAAAACCCATGTTTTGTTAGAGTATAAAAGATAGAAAAGGCGTGTTATATTGTTTTGCGAGCGTAAAATCTATACTTTAAAGCAAATGAAGAAGCCTACGCCGTGTATTACACTGTGATAAAACACTCCGGTCATTCGAGAACACTCGATTTTCTACATTTCCCACGTGTTCTCAAATAACCATCGTGTTTTATCACAGTGTAATACACAGCTCAGGCTTCTTCATTTGTTAATCAATGAATCCGCTTCGTTAATAATTCCCGGTCAAATGTTGCCAACGTTTTTACAAGACTTAGCTTAACCTCTCAATGATCCTCTCAATGATCCATTAATAGAAAAATAGGGGTCACCGAACGTCTAAGATCGTTAAATCCAGGCAAAGCTATAGCCTCTTTCATTTACTACTTAGCGCGTGCTCGATGCATGACGTTGTGTGTGAATTTGCGTGCTCAGTAAGGATGCGCAAAAAAAATTAGCGTCAAAGTCTCAGTGATTCACTCTTCTTCAGCAATCGGCATGCGCGAGCTGTTCGAGAATACTTAGAGTGCAGCTTGTTTATCACATGATCATCCGTCTCAGGTGAGCTGACAGGAGCGCATCAATCGGAAAGAAAGCAAGGCCGAGAGAGTGAGTTGTGAAAACAGCAAATTAAAGACTTCGAAGTCTCGTAATGTAGGTGAAAATGGAGCGCTTATCTGTGAGTGCACAGACTGAATGTATGAAATAGGATGTAGCATCAAGGTCAAAAATATTTATACTTGGTTTGAGGAAACTCTGTGGAGTATCTATTTAGGAGCATGCTAAGATAAGATCCATTTGGAGAGATTTATATTAAAAAGTCGCATTTCTTTCCGGACTAGAGTTAAAGATTTAGAGAAAATTTGCTACACCAAGTTTTGATCGTAGACACAGTTCAACGGTGTAAAACGCAAGGGAAGCTACTTCTTTCTGTTTCCCGTAAATACCACTATCATTGTAAACACTTCTGTTAAGCTTCTGCGATAAATGTAACGCAGCGAAAGAGAATAACACCACTTCAGGCCAATGGGTGAATAAACTAAATACTGTGAACGAACGAACCAATGACAATGCCGACTAACCGACCGACCGAACGAACAAACGAATGACATGTACAGTACCGACTGACCGACCCACACTCGACACTCAAATGAAAACCGCTTGCCGGTGGTAACAAAAAAGGTCAAGGGTGAAGAACGAGATGTTACTGACGTCAGTAACATTAAGACTTCTTGCAGTCGGTTTTTTTCTCGAAATCAGGCAGGGATTGAAGGAAAAGGTTTTTTAGCCATTTTAGATTAGAAGAGATTGGTACTAGACGCCCTCCTCTATACCCCCCTTCTGCGTTCGAATTCACAGAGAAACACTTTTCTGACCCCGAGAAAAAATTGAAGACAGGCTGCCAGCAGTGCAGTAGCATCGGCAGATAACCAAATTACTGACGCTATTTGTCGCCTATTTTCTTACGTAAGTAATTAGGTAGTTGGTTGCTATGACACGATTACGAAGGAAGCGAAGAAACATCGACTGTTTACCTAGTAACAGTAATTGTTGCTTTTAAACAGTGACGTACTTGACAGTAAAAGTAGAAAATCAAAACACATATCTTGCGAAATGGGCAAAGAAGGAATAGTGAAATCAAGAAAATGTATTTCCTGTTTGGGTTCAAAAAATTGCCGTAACACTGTAGCAGAAGGATAAAGTACAATATTTCTTTAAACTCAAAAGGCACTTAAAAATAAAATGCATAAAGGCATGTCCATTGTTAAGTGTGGAAAATGATTCCATGATATAGATTGCAAGCAATGTTTTTTTTCGATTCAGCTGAAGATTAGCAATCCAATTAACAATAATTTTATTTCGTAAGTATTTGCAGTTACGTCAGACGTAACTGCAAAAATGACGTTCGGGAAGAAAAGACGATGACGTGTTTGTGTTATAGAAAATAACCTTCCACAAAGAAACAAATTAGACATAATTCTACACAAAAATGAGTTCGCAACCCCAAACCACTCTCAATGATGGAATCTTGCTTAATAGTTTTCCAAAGAAGAAATAGACGCATTTTTGGTGACAGAACATTAGCTGAACAACAAGAACCACCAAAAGTCTCCTCTTGGTCAATTGAGAAGAACCGTGAACATCCTACGCCCTTAAAGGATTCCAACACGTTTTCGAACGAACGAACTAATGAACGAACGAACGAATGAACGAACGAACGAACGAACGACAAACCCACCGACCCACACTTGGCACTCAAATGAAAACCGCTGGCCGGCGGTAACAAAAAAAGTCGAGGGTAAAGAACGAGATGTTACTGACGTCAGCGACTGCTTGCAGTCTGTTTTTCTCACGAAATCAGGCAAAACATCTCAGCCCTTTTAGATTAGGAGAGATTGGTACAAGATGTCCTCCTCCATACCTCCCTTTTGCGTTCGCATTCAAGGAGAAACACTCTTCTGACCTTAAGAAAAAAGACTGGGCTGCCAGCAGTGCAGTAACATGACCTAGTTACTGATGCTATTTGTCGCCTATTTTCTTACGTAAGTAATTAGGTATTTGGTTGCCATGACACAGTTAGGTAGCTAGCGAACAAACATCGACTGTTTACCTAGTAACAGTAATTGTTGTTTTTGAACAGTAATTGTTGCAATGAAGGAAAAATCAAATCAAGAAAATACATTTTCTTTTTGGGTTCAAAAAACTGTCGTAACACTGCAGCAAAAGAATGAAATACGCTTTGATTTTCTTTAAACTCTAACAGCCCTGAAAATAAAATACATAAAGGCATGTCCATTGTTTATTTGCAGTTACATCAGAAACATGACGTTCGGGAAGAAAAGATGATGACGTGTTTGCGCTATAGAAAACAAGCTACCACAAACACATTAGACATAGTTACCGCACGCCCTTGATTCAAATGAACAAGAAGACAGCACAATTCTAATCAAAATGAGTAAACAACCCAAACCACTCTCAATGATGGAATCTTGCTTAGTTTTCCAAAGAAGAAATAGACGCATTTTTGGTGACAGAACATTAGCTGAACAACAAGAGCCACCGAAAATCTCCTCTTGGTCATTTGAGAAGAATCGTGAAAATCCTACGCCCTCAAAGAATTCCAACACGCTTTCGAACCATTTGCCACCAATTCACGAACAGGAAACCAGACAGTCGCGGTCTCGAAGCAAAATGGCCCGTGTCACTCCTCCTCGCCACATTAAACAAATCGTTGTCACTTCACAGCGTCAGGTCACACAGTTTCCAGACGTCCAAGGGCAACAAGCTAGGATGGCGACAACCAAACTGTCCGTAGCCCGTCAAAATGATGCCAAAGAGAATACTGAAAGGAGTGGAGGACGTGCTGTGTTCAAAGATGACACCATGATCTACAGGCAGTGCTTAGCAAGGCACGTCTCGTTGGCAGTTCCCGGGACCAGGACAACAGCACAGAACGAAACGAATGTAAGACAACTTCAACCAGAAACAGTGTTGCCACAATACAAACCAGACGAGATCGAACAGAGCACCGACAAGTATCAATGCGCTATCAAACAGAAACAGAACTCCGGAACACATCTTCCGTTGGCAGTTCATAGACCAATACCAAGGAAAACCACACTGACGAAGGGAACTCGCCGAGTGGCAGACATTTGACACCATCGTCGGCGTCCACGCAACAAGACCCGGGAGAAAACAAACATAGCATTAAAAATCATCAAAGCGCTACCAAACATCAGCAGACTGAAGCAGAGAGTGAAAGACGACGTAATAAAAACCACAGCTCGCAGACGAGTTGCAGACATGAGTCACTTGATGTAACAACGCCTGGAAGAGACCAGGAAGCTGATGCAGATCAGAATTACGTTCAGGTAGAAAAATAGGACTGTGCATCCACCAGACCCCGCTCAACAACACATGACATTCATCCGTTCTGAGGGAACGATTCTAATGATTCCTTACTAACTGATCATAGCAGTACCTTGATTATGACCAGCTCCAAAACAACAAGTACTAATTGTAAAAATAACTGAAGCTAATAATTTGGTTTTGTCGATTAGTTAGGGGTCTAAAGCTGGCATGAAATAATTGTAGCCGACGTAAAGCGCAGGTGATCATATATTCGTGTAACCTGTGCAATATAAATGTAAATTATTATTATATATTATTATTTCATTATTCAAGTTAATAATGTCAGCACTGCAAATTTGTTTCGTTGTAGTTTAGTATAAGTGAGGACGCAAACTTCATATCAGGTTGCAGCAATGTCAATGAAGTGATGTTTTCGTTTTTCTTTTAACATGCCATGTTATACGTGGTCAGTAATCCTTCTCTCACGGTGTTTGTAGACCCGGCACGTGCCCCCCTCTTTTCACTCGTAAAACTCGGGACATTTTCTCTTTCCAAGCTCAGCTTACGCAGCTCGCCCGTTGTTTAAAGTTATAACATGAGCAATTTGAACGTGAAGAATAGCTATTGCATAACCACAACAACATTAACTAGCTTTACAGTCCCCTGTAAGTGATAACAGTTTCCGTGAAACGCAGTTCAGAAGTGTGTCCAATGTCAAAGTTCTAACTGAAAGCGAAATTGACATTTTGCTCAGTGAACGGAATTTTTTTCCTGAAGATCGTCCATTTCGCGGGATTTAAATATTCTAGCCCCAAAATGTTGTACTGCATCTTGTAAATAATGAAGTAAATTCCCGAATAAACTCACAAAAATAGAGGTAATCGTTGAAGGTTTAGGACGTTAGGAATTGTCTGACTCCAGACTGACCTCTCCAGAGTGGAAGACAATCGCGCAACCCTTTACGTAAATATATACAGATACTTTTCTGAGCATCCCTAAAACTGTTTTTTCAGCATCAATATAAAATAATATTATATGTAAGGAGAACTCGGAAAAAAATTCCGAGTTCCAGATGGGATTTGAACCCACGTCACGACCCTCCGAGTTCTATAGTTGGATGCCCTAACCACTGAGCTACTGGAGACTCTATGTTGAGGAAGACTCCTTACATAATATAAAGCCTTGGCCAAACGGACTGGCAAGTAGTCGCAAGTGGACGCAAGTTGAACTTGCGTCGAGACTTGCGTTGGGTGGCCAAACGGACTCGAAAGTTTCCTCACAAGTACATGCAAGTCGCAGAAAAAGACATTTAAGGCAGACTATCCTGTATTTCATTGCCTAATAATAGGTTAATGGATGTTAGGCAAATTGCGTTGACTTGGGTTGGGTGGCCAAACGGTGAAAAACTTGCTTTGACTTGCGTGCAAATTTGATCTTGACCAAAGTGAGCGCAAGTCATCGCAAGTCAACGTTAACGCAAGTGCACGCAAGGTCTGGCCAAACGGAGTCGCAAGTAGACCCAAGTTTTCAACTTGCGTCTACTTGCGACTCCGTTTGGCCAGGGCTTAATATAAGGCTGTTGTTGTTGTTGTTGTTGTTGTTGTTGTTGTTGTTGTTGTCGTACGTTGTTTCGTCTTAAATAAAAAATTAATTCAATAAATTCTGAATAAGTTAATCATATATAATTAAAAACTACGTACAACAATAAAAAACTATGTACAACAATAACTAAATTGTAAATGTAACTCGTTGAGGTCACCCATCAGCCTAAAGAATGTGCCAAGAAAACAAGTGGAAACCTTTTCACGCTCCTTCCAATAGATAGTGAACATGAATAACATTTCTTTGTTAAACAGTTGCTCAATACATTGTAAGAACGTTCATCAAACCTCATTAAAGCGAAAATAATCCTCCTTTTGAAGAAATTTAGTCCTGCGCAGTGGTTTCGTGCATGTTAATTTACTTCAAAGTAGCCAATCACATGCATGTCATATCGAAAGTAGCAGAGATATAAACCGACACGAAAACAGTCCCGGGTAACAACTATAGTCCTCAGTGCCGCGAGGCTCTCGTTCTCGAGGGCGGGTCTTAAGTGTTGCCAATACTTTTCTCGGCTTTCACA
>JAHPZR010014808.1:0-10000 GCA_019787425.1 Platygyra sinensis | reverse complement strand
CTTTGTTGCGCGACTCCATCGTCGTCGTCGCGTCGTCGTCGCGTCGTGTGTACTAGCCTGCGTTGCAGACGAAACTAAACCCCGGTATAGTCCGTCTTGGAATCAGCGACCGTTAGCTTGTTCTACCCCGCGTGTTACCAAGGTTTTTTTTATAATAGGTTCTAATTGGCTCTTGCATATGGCTGTTCTTACGTGCACCGTGATTGGACGAGTGGATCTCGCGGAACCATGGTTACGCGGTTCCACGAGATCAACTCGTCCGTTCGTCACGGTGCACGAAAGAACAGCCATATGCAAGAGCCAATTAGAACCTATTATAAAAAACCTTGGTAACACGCGGGGGGTGGAACAAGCTAACGGTCGCTGATTCGCAGACGCTCACGAGCAATGCCGCTGGCTATGATAATCATGAGAAAATCAACTCATGGGTTTCCTTTTCTTTCCTATATGAGTATGGGGCTCCGCTTGGTCGGGCCGCCGGGCCTTGCTATTAGGGACCTTCAGATTGGACTACGAGTATGAGTACGAGTGTGGGATGAGATGGGTCTGTGTTGTGATAATGTGGAGCCTGCAAACTAGAATTGAAAAGTCGTTCAGTCTTCTCGTACTCGATCTCGTACTCGTACTCAAATCTGAAGTCTCCTATTACTTTTGGGTGCGCACGCGCGACGACGACGACTCCGCTCAACATGGCCGCCATACCCCGGCCAATAGTGCGACCGAGGCATGCAGCCTTACAGCGTTTACAGCGTGTTTCCTGTGTTCAGAGAAATTACAAAACGGTAAAGACAGCGTAAAGTGGTTGAGCTATGACCGTTACATTCCTGTCGCTAATTTCAAGATGTAGTTTTCACAATACTCCAAAAGGGCTTTTTGCAAGTGATCAGCGATAGGATACCCGTCAACGAGCAGTTAGTTATGGACTGATTCTTGAGGGCCCCTCCCCAAATTAACGTATTTGTCTATTAGCTGTGTTTTTATTTCTTGTGAAGTAAAGACAAAGTCTCTTAAAAAGCGGTTATTACAAGAAATTTGCGATCGAATTGTTCTCCAAATGCACTGAAGTTGCACCAGCAGAGTAATAATGCAGACGTTAAGATTGTACTACAAGTGACGCTTCCAGAGCCCTCGCTCTTCATCGGTTGGTTTAAGGCAGAGAGGGTACTTCATGGGATGAGATGTGGCGTAATAGGTGTTATAAATTCTGCAAACTAAAATTGAAAAACTCGTTCTTATACTCGATCTCGTACTGGTGCTTCATTCTATAGTCCCCTATTAAAAACCATACGACAAGTTCGAAAAAATGGAATTGCCGGCAAAAGAAGTACAGTTGACTTTTACAGTAACAAAAGGCTGAATCCAATTTAAAAGTTTGATGACAGTACAGGTCGTACAGTAGCCACCAAAGCTTGACCAGTACAAAAACAACATATGAGATCGCGAAACATTCCTTGACTCTCCACTGTGCAAATTACTCCCACTATTTCTACTTGTTTCTGAAGCTCATGTTTAAAATGTATTTATTTTAATTTGTTGCGGCAAAAGAGGTGAAAGCTCTGTCTTATCGGTAATTGTGGTATTTTAGTCAAGTATTTTACGGGTCCCTTTGGTAATTTTAAGTAACCCTCATCCAAGTTCGACCAGGACGCGGCGTTCGATATCTCAATATTCTATCTTGGCTCTGAGGCTTTCGGGTCATAACTGTAAATTTGTTAAGTAAAGTTTCTTTTTTCTCTCAATACCCAAACTCGTTCCCAGTATCTCTCATCTTACCTCCTATTCTCCTCCTCCAACGATTTAACATCAAGTTAATGTTTTTGACCCCGTTAAGGATGGTTTTCCAACCAAAACATGGGGTGCACAGCTTTTGTTTTTATGTTCCTTCGTTATCTTTCGCTATAACGTTTAGACTCATACGTGTTATTAGGTTGCCGAGTATAACTAGAAACGTTGTACAGGTTTTCAGAAATGCTACTCTATAAGTATACACGTCACCTGAACCGTCCAATCAACTGAACGGACCAAGTCACGTGAACGCTTCGACTTGCTACTTACTGCAAAGCGCTACCAACTCATTTGACTTAAAAAAAATAAATCACTTTACATTTCACGACTATCGCCGGCATACTCAGTGGCAAACTAGAACTGAGGGCAATTGTACTGTTTCTCGTGCTTCAAACCTGCGTTTAACACAGGCTACACATTTTGAAAAGAATTAAGAAAGCGTGGGACTTTAGAAAAGGCATAACTACTGAAAATAAACATAACAAAAGAGTAAACGCCCGTTTTATTACAGCTCAATATTTCCAAGGAAAAAACTGGACTCGATATCTCGAGTATTGTAATTTGCTATTGTCTTGCAGTTTGCCTTTACTTTCAGCATTAACAAGATTGCAAGCTTATTAAGACATCTTCTCAACCTTTTCATTCACTTGCGGTGCTTATTAATATTAACCGCAACATTATTTCAACGCGACAACTTAATTATTTTGAAACTGTGCGAGTGACTGATAGCCAACATTAAGCTTGACGTTTTTGTTCTGACGTAGTGATCTCAGGTAGTTAAAAGCCGCCTTCTCTTCATCGCTTGTTATTCCAAGCACTGAGTACATGTTCTTCAAGCCCTCAGATCTTGCTTGTTCAACCACCTTAAGCGCCTCTGCCTTAGCCTCGGCGTCCAGCACAGTGGCTGTGGCACTCGCATTCTGGGCAATTTCTCTGGCCTCATTGTAAATCTCGTTTCTGAGTCTCTCGGTTTCCATTGCGAACAACCTATGAAGAATAAAACTACGAGCATTAGCTACCATAATTTATCTTTGCTCAATTTCTACTCTAAAAAATTCGTATTTCCATAGAAAAGACATCTTCGAAAGGTTTACCTTCTCTCTTGTAACTCAAACTCGGCCCGTGTCCTTTCCTCGCCGCCTCCGTAACTTGACGGAGATAGCGACTCTTGACGTCATCGTGGATTCAACAGCGAGCAGCTGGAAATATCTGACCTCCACAAACATTCCCTTCTCATCGTTCTTTACACCTGGCATTGGGAATGCAGTAACCACATGCAGGCATATCTTTTTCTTTAGTGGGACATGTCTCTCTGCAGCAGCCATCCACAGACGCTTAGCCAAAGCTTTAAAAAGCTCCTTTTCTATGTTTTCCTCGTTTCCTGATAAAGGAAAACAGCAAATAAAACAAACAATGATTAACAACAAGTATGTTCTGGTAGTGCTGAAAAATAGTGAAACATCCCACTATTTATGTCTACATCTTAAGAAACGAATATTCAGTAAAGGCCACAGACAGCTTTGGCACCGCGGGCCTGACTTGGAAACTAGTTTTCAAGTCTCACTTTTGAAAAAAGTGCACTTCAAATCAAACGACATCCAGAAATCCGCTTCAATCTCCACAGCAATGACTTACTGAAACGGTTTGAGTGTGCTTTTGCTCATCTTATAATATTATTTTTAATATATTTGTTTAAAACATAATGAGTATGGTGGATCGCGTCTCAGTGATATGCAAATTAGCTATGAAGTGGTATTAAATGACATGTGAGCCAGTTGACTGTGTCCCTTGTAAAGCACGAGAACCACATCAAGGTTTTTTTCGGTAAAAGAAAGTTAAAGGGGCTCAGTCACGAGCATCTTGAGTTATTTTGAACATCGAAAAAATAACCGTTAAATTGAAGGAAACCTAAAAACTACCACTTTATAAAGATAGACAAACATCAAAGAGATAATAATAAACCATAAAGGAAAAAGGATGGTTAAGGATGGAGAAGATTGACACGGATTGCAAACAACGAATTTGAAAAGTTTTGCTAAGCTTTTCAAACGTGACTGAGCCCCTTTAAAGTGAGAGAAGGGACAGATAGTATTATGGGATTTCAGTTCTCTCCAGCTCCCACTCATTTTCCTTCACTTCGTGGGGAGCAGGGATGGCGCAGTGGTGAGAAGCTTGCCTCCACCAATGTGTCCCGGGTTTCAATTCAAGGACCCAGCGTCATATGTGGTTTGTTGTTGGTTCTCTTCCTTGTTCCGAGAGGATTTTTCTCCGGGTACTCCGGTTTTCCCCTCTCCTCAAAACAGACATTTCCAAATTCCAATTCGATCTGAATATTGTCAAGCACTTTATCATGAGGCCTCTGGCTCGGTGATCGCGCAAGCACTCCCTGTGTTTGACATTAAGGGCGTCGTTCGTTTGGAATATTCCGGAATAAGAATATATCCGGAATTTATTCCGGAATGGAAATCCAGGTATTCCAGATGAGAATAGCTCCCAAACAAACGCTCCACGAATCGCATTATTCCGATTATTCTTATTCCGGACTGTCCGCGCGGGCCTGAGACCACGCAAGTGCATGAAGCGTTACGTTCTATTAACCGATTACGATGGACACTGAAATATTGACGTCAATCGAGTTCCAGAAAAAAGCTACCATGTGGGAACGGCTGTGATATGTTTTACCACTGAATTGTTCTTTATTGTGAGACATTCATGCAGTTTACATAACCCATTCCTTGAACAGCGTTTTTGATAGAAAAAAGCAGCTTCTTCCAGTCACTAAAATTGATATGGAAAACAAACCTGATGTAATCATCAATGGGTAAATCCGCAGCCCGCCCTTTAATAGCGTCGATAGCTGTTCCCCTCACAACCGTTCGTAGTCGACATTATAGCTTCGTGTAAGTCTGGCAGAAAGTCCTTCCTCAGAAAATATTGAAAGGAGCAGCTGATTTCGATTTCGACTTATCATCCGTCCACACAGAGATCTCATCAAGCTGGACAAAATGAGCATTGGCTTGAAACACCTTGAAGGTGTAGTCTGGGCCTACAAAGTATCGACCAGAGGTGAACACTTCACTGATGTCCACATAACCGGTTGACTTACGTCTCTCTTGAAACCAAGCTGTGTGAAAATACACAAGAAAAATCAGTTCAATCAAATACCTTTCCTGGAGAACAATTAAAAAGGATTATGCATCTAAAACGGACACCCACCGGGCTGTGCTATGGTAGCCGCTGGTTTTGGATATCGGGATGTTGGAGATGAACGAGCGAAATGGAGGGAAATGTATGAACACATGAGCCCGCGACATTTCTCGCGTGTTTTCAAATGGACCGGAGTGTTTTATCACAGTGTAATACACGGTTTAGGCTTCTTCATTTGCTTTAAAATATAGATTTTACACGCGCAAAAGCAATAAAAACACGCTTTTTCTGTGTTTTATACTGTGATAAAACATAGGTTTTTGACGAATCAGAGCGCGCGCAGGGTCCTATCCTATCTTTTTAAACTCTGTTAAATAAAACACGGGTTTTTGACCCAATCAGAGCGCGCGCGCAGGGTTCACTATCTATATTTTGATTTTAAATATATTCAGATCGATGATGATCTTAATTCAGTAGTTTCTACCTAGACACTTTTACAGCAACTCTACTGATAAGAACCCAACTTAAAATGTTAGCCTTAACAGGTTCTTATGAGGAGGGGGCTTAAAATAAAAATTGGTTCTTAAAACCCAGGTTCTTATACGCGTGTTTTTTCTATATTACTGTTGAGAAGCTTAATTTGTACATTACTTAATTCTTCATTTAAAGTTCCACTATCAGTGCTACAAAACATGTCAAAAATGTTTCTTGTATAGTTGATGAAACCTTCGAGCTTGTATAGCAACAGTAAAACCAAATTCAACAGTAGTAGCGGTTACAGATCGAGATAAAGAAACGTTTTCAAGAACCGTTCAAAATCCTTTAAGAGACAGCTTGGTGCCTCTTCATTTCATATTAGCGGGGTCCAATATTACTATTATTTAATATTCTGGTTTTTATTAAGTTGGCCAAACAAGATGGATAAAAATTCCAGTAGAGATATAAAGGTGATACTCGTAGAGTGCAAATTCTTTATATCCAGGAAATTATCTGCCATAAGAGATTACAAGGGCGTTTCTTTCGAGAATAAAGGCCAGATTATGTTTCCGCACTTTCTCCATTTTCCCGCTCTCATGTCAATGTCAATGCAATGTCACACTATGCATCGCGGACTTCCTTAGTAGTCCGTAGTGACACAGGCTTAAATGAAATATCAGCTTTAAAGTTCATTGACGAGAAGCTTATTTAGAATTGCTAGAAAACAGCAACTTCGTTTAAAAAACACCCTAAATATCGTAAAATTATTATACTTTTAACTGTGGCGGGAACGATTCACATTTTATTAACGTTTGCTTACTCGCATAAGTACATACCTCGTAATACTCAACGTCGGAAAAGCTTGTAGACATCAAATAACGAAAGAAGGGCAATAAATAATACAAAGACGAGAGCGATGACCAAAACTCGCATCTGGCTCGCCATGATACAACTTGATGAGAGACGACCGTTTATGGAGACTGAGCTAGTTACGCATGCATGACTACTGGCATGACTCAAGCTCTAACAAGGAAGTTTCATTTCGCTAATTACTAGGTAATTATTCATGTACTTCTACTGGCAAGCGTATTTTTTTAGCAACCAAATTACGCATAGCCTAGTATTTGTTTTAGATATTAAGTCCTAGGTAGCAACTTGACATGATCAGGGACCTTTCACAGCTTTCCTCCTGGAGAAATACGATCAGGCTGTTTATGTGATGTGCCACTAAATGTAACTGATAAATATTGCTTTCCCCTTCGACATGTAAAAATATTGGCGCTAGCTCGTAAAACTCCTTGCGCGATTAGCATTTGTAGATTGATTGACTGAGTTCAGCCTCTTTCTAGTTTTTGCAGGTACCGCCTTCAATACTGAACTTCTTCTTAAGCATATCAAACTAAATCGCATTTTAGTCGAATTTGAACAGAGCCCGTTTTTACAACAAGTTGTTTTTCCCCTCAGGTTTTTAAAGAGAAATGATATCTTTTTATATATGTACATCTTCACATATCACGGAAATTTGTTTGCCCAAATATGGAATCAGCGGATTGAGGTAAGTTTGTTTAAATAATGGCGGCCTTTAGCAGAGAGCATGTTTTTAAACCGCAGAAGGAGGACAATTCAAGCCTTCTCGGGGAAACGCTGCAGGAAGTTGATATTGACAACAGGGTCCACAGAAAGGGTCAGGGAGCTTATTCTGATTATTTTGAGTCGAGCACGGCTGATGAACAGAAGTTGTAGATGATTGAGCCGAGTGTGTTTCGCGACTTTCGTGGATTCATTTGTAAACGCTACAGTGACACCTTTTTTGATTTATTTTCCGAGAAAGGGAAAGGTAACTCATACGATAAATCTGCTGTTCTTCACGCACAATTGAAGTAATTTGTTCATCAGGTGTTAGCTAGCCAGGATGAATGTGAAATCGCAAAGGAGATGCCGTCGAAGGGTAAGGATAGTAAGGATGTTGTTGTTATATTCAGGGAAAGTTTACGGCCGACAGAGCTTGAGGATCCCGAAAAGAAGAATATGTCTTGCTTTGAAACAAAATGGTAACAAAGAAAATCTGTTTGTATTTGAGGTAGAATTATTTCCCCTTCTTGCGGGCATTTGAAACGTTGCAAACCAAAATAGAAATTTCAGTTGTTTAATTTGATGGAAAGCTCCTCAAAGTTTATGGTTCTAGAACTTAGCAAGACAGTACTCATCCCAGATGGTGTTTTGACTACAAATGCACGATTATCATCTCTAATCTGAAATTCAGTTTTATTTCAACCCATTCACTTTGAGTGTACTTCCGTTGCAATGATGACATTAATTTTCTTCTACCTGTGTATGAATAATACATGAATTAAATAAATCAAAATAAGTGCTTTGAAAACTTGAGCACACTGATGACCTTACCTTTTTACAGCAATGAGTTACAAAGTTTCTTTTAACTGAATTGCCAGGTCAGTGCTATTAGCACTAAAACAGCAAAAAACACCATATTTTGGAGGAATTATTGAGCAAAATTACAAGATAGAACTGAAAGAGCCATAGCCTGATGAAAGTGAAACCTCTGATGATATCAAAATAACTTTTGATCGTAAAGTTAATGTTCTGTTTTAATTGTCTTGTTCCTTGAAAATTGCTGTAATCAATTGGATTGATCTCAGGAATCCATTGAAATGGCTTTAAATTCACCATTTATTTCACTTCTAAAATTAGTTCGCACTGATATTTTTTCATTAATTGGAAGATAATCTCCAGTGGGTGCAGTGAATTAGCACTGAAAGTATGGCTCATGGTTTCATCGCTAGTCCTTATGTTATATCTCTCGTGAAGTTTCGGCTTAATGCAGCTTGTGTAGAGGGAACTCTTTATCCAAAGCAGTGTGGCACAGGTAATTTGATTTAAATGTGAGATTAACATTCATTCTGACACTGCAAGTCTTGTGATCAACAGCAATGATCAGGTTATGATTTTTTTAGGATGCTTAACCTAGAAACAGGCTCCGTGTCACAGCACCTCATTATGACTGTAATCAAGCCAGTGTAACTGTGGAAGTGAGCTGTCAATAAACTGTTTTTAATTTCTTTGTTTGTGTCCCCTGGGCCACACTGTCAAGCTCAATTTTACATACATGTACAGGTGTACGTACATGGTTTATTTGATAAAGCAGGTAAATTAAAGAATATTGGCAAGTCCTCCTGTGGACGTGCACTATCTAAAATGATTAATTAATAATAACCTAGATAATAAATTGACAAAGAGTAAATAAATAATAATTGAAATCAGTAGCATATCACCAAGCTAGGTGATATGCTTCTGTTGAAAAAACTCAATATTAAGATATGAAAAGTGGCTTGTTATAACAAATGAATTCAGTATGACCAAGTTTAGTTTTAAATCATCTATACTGAGATGTTTTGACTAAAATTATTGTAACAAAATTTTGAAATAAAAGCAGAACTGGTGAAGTAGCTCTTGAAACATTAACTCACAACACTGTATGCCCCTTTGTTGGTCAGTTGCAAGGTCATTCATTACTCTGTTTTGGTCAGTTACATACTGTAGGTTCGAAATTTGATATTGTAGACATGCTGCCACTTTCCGTTTGGTTGTTAACTACAGTGCAGATGGACAAAATTACGCTATTTCTTGCAAATTATAGCCAACATGTTAATTCCAAGCTCAAAGTCTTTAAATGCCAATTGGTAATTTAGCATCTTCTTCAACATCCTCAGAAACCCAGGGGCAGTTAGTTGGGGCAAGAGGAAACAAATCAGGCAAAGGAATGAAGCATCGCAGGTTACCTGTGACATATGCTGCGACGATTCATTTCTTTGCCCTATTTGTTTCCTCTCGCCTTAACTAACCACCTCTGGGTCTCCGAGGATGCTTCTTCAACCATTTTGGTTTGTATAGACTTGAGGGGAGAGGCTGGATTGAGAGGGTAGCCAACCCCTTATGGAGAAGCAATAAATAAAAAGTGAAAAATATTGTGGTTACGATAGAATAAAAGGCAAGCACTCTGAAAAGGTACTTATTATCTCCAACTTCTACTTTGTGGCACTACTAGTATTTCTTGTGTAATAGTTTTTCAATATTAACATGTACAGCTGTAGGTTCCAAATTGCAACAAGCAACACTTTGTGGGCATGTTTCCATTAATTCTGCAGCCCTGAGGTACAAGTCATCCCCCCCTCAAAAATCCTTGATCCACCCCTGCTGGTTCTGATATAATATTTGAATGAATGACAAAGATTTTGCCCCAACTACTCATCAAGATGTGTTAGGTGTGTTGGACAGCTAAGCCACCATGCCATTTATTTAGTGTCAACACTTCCTAGATGTTTCAAAGATTTAAAAACCAAGTGCACCATAGTTGGAAAAGAAGTGCCCGAAAAAACAGCAGGTGGAAAAAATAAGGGAAAGTGTACCCCAACCAAGGCAGTGGTGCCACTCTTGGGTTTTAGGATATCCTAATAAAATGCAGTGCACACAAATGTAGTAAATCACAATGATGTCATGTAATAAAATGATAGCACTAAAGAAATATATACACTTTCAAAGTCATGTTCATGCATAACCAAGAAGAGGAAAATAA
>JAHPZR010014806.1:75000-81346 GCA_019787425.1 Platygyra sinensis | reverse complement strand
AATAATCTCCAAAACTGAAATGTTCCCATATTTTCTCTAAGCTAAATGTTGTAAGCGCAAATCATCAGCTGAATGTTTAGTGCGATCTGGCGTAGTTTTAACGTATGTCTTACATTTACTAAAGAACAGTACAATTTAGCGCCACACTTTTCATTAGGCTTTCATGGGCTTTAGTAAATATAAGATGAACTCCTCTGATATGAATTATTTGCCCCATAAATAACTTAACATTCAAGGTATAAAACTCAGGAGTACCGTATTTATATCCCACAGGTCAGAAAGATATGTGACATTATTTCATTGGCGCCAAATGTAATTTTCAATCTTGGCAATGAAACATCAATTTTCAATCTTTCACGTCGATCGCGCGTAAACATATAAGGAATAATTTTTTTGCGCGCTATATAAAAACAAAGAATAAACAAAAGCGCCAAAATTTTCTTGAAACCACGATTACCGATAGCCGGATCTTTTGCTTTATCGTTTCCAATCTGATTAGTATTCAACATGTACCACCAAATATTTCCTTTGCGCTGACTTTAACCAATAATCAATGGTTCTCCCTGACACTAAAAAAAAACGGCTTAAAGATTATAGAACAAGAATACGGGGAGATTTAAATGCCTATTTACGTTCCGTCGAATTGGACACCCTTCATTGCCTGCATTCAATTAAAGATCACTCAATTCATAATATTGCGCGCTATTTTCCATGCATTTCCCAGAGCGCAAAACCGTGTTATTTAAACATCCTTTCAAATCTTTCGAGTATTTCTCCTCTTATCGTCAGTGGAATGTGCGAAAAGTCCCAAAAGATATTTTCGAGAATATCGAGGAATGCTTGTCATAGGAAACAGGGTAATTTTTCCGCCAAATAGACAAATGAGCAAATGAAGCGAATCGAGACGCGAGAAATATGACCAGAATAGCACGATTAGAACCAATACACGACATTTAACCCGCACTGAACAGCCCTGGAATGCAAGCTTTCGATGAAGATGAGGCTATCTGACGATGAAAGCACGTAAAGTTGCTTCAATTGGAGGATCGCGCCGAAAAAGCGTGGAGCGGAACATATTTAGCATAAATTATCCTGAATATTCTTGGCGGAGTATTCTCATAGTCAACAAGCAGAAACGGCGTAAATTTCTCCTTCGCAGAAGCTCTAAGTAGTTAATATTAAACTAGAAATGCAGTGTTAAACGAAGCGCTTGACTTTAGATAGTTTTATAAGAGTTGGTTCTCTAAAGGAAAACTAACGAACATTCTCGTGCAGGGGTTTTAATTTATGCGTTTTGCGCCAAGTGAATCCCCATTGTAAGGGAGAATGTATATTACTCTTCGACGGTCAAGGCAAACGGAACTAAAACAACCTTTGTACAACACACAGCCACTAAAAACACAACGAACTTGATAAAACTCCGATAACACTTCGATTGGAAAGAGTTGTGCGATTCTGTTTGCAGCAGAAAACGCTCTCAGAGGAAACTCTTAATGAGTTGCACAGCGTCATAGTCTGGAATGTAATGGAAGATCTTTTGAAAGACCTTAAGCTCGAAAATAATCAATAAATTTCATCAAGATTGCAAAAATGTCCCCAAAGACACAAAAGACAATCTTCCAGGACGAAATGTTTTCCTAGAATCGTTAAAAAACCTTGTTTACCATCTGAGTGCAGGTTACTTATTTTGCCCTCGAAACAAAAGAAGAATAAACATGCTACCTTTGATGAACTAAAAAAACCAAATTGGAAAACCCGGGGAGCTACTGAAAGATGACATTAAACCAACCTTTCACATTTCTTCACTTCTGCTTACATCTTCAAATACTCTCAGGACAGTGAAAACCTTGTAATTCTTCCTCCAAGCGAAGAGCTTGTTAGTAAGCAGGATTATATAGAAGGACTGAATCAATTCTCCACACTTCGCTTCACCCGAAAGCCTTCTTTGGTCTTCCTTCGTTTGAACTCCCTGGGGTGACCCTGAGGCAATAGAAACAAAACAAATTATTTTCAATCATTGCTTTGAGACTAGTTTGAATGTTTTACAAATACAATAAGATGGCCGCATTATTTTTTGAGAAATACACGAGTTGCAGACTTCTTCTAACATGGAGTCGATATGTTTTCTCCGGACGACAGACAGTTGAACTGAATTTACAAAATTTCAAACCTTGTTTTATTTAAGTACTTATGCAATTTTAAAACGCAAGGAAAAAATGAATTATCTCATAACAAAAATTGTTATCGAAACAAACTGAGAGACCACAAAAATTTGTACATCGACCCAGAATTTGCGGTCAAGTAATTTAAATTACTAAAATGAACGAGAAAACTTGTAAAATACACGGACCAATTACATTTTCATCGCAAAAAAATTGAATAAAGGTGACAATCAAATTATTGTTCTATTAATATTCAATGTCCTTTGCAGTTGATAATAACTTAACAATGAAGTCTGCAAATTTGATCAAGTGACATGAATGCAAATTTTATGTGATGGTTTAGCGATCTGTATGCAGTACATCGTAATTTTTACACCCTGATATTTTGACAGTCGGAAGCGAGATACCACCAGACGATCAAGTCTCTGTGCAACTTCATGTAAAATAAATTGCCACAAATTTTGCAGAATCGATATTGGCGGGAGAATATGAATTGTTGTTTCTTTGAATTCTATAATGATCTTAGGCTCTGGAAAACCGAACGCATAAAACTTAAAGAAGGCATTTTGTCGCATAATTGCAGATCACATCGTCTGTATTTTTCCGAAGCGACCAGAATTTACTTTGCTAGAAGAGACTTGACTATGCGTTTTGTCATAAATTTGAACTTTAAGAGTCTGCTAGATTTTGCATAACTGTTAAAAGAGCAAACAACGGCATTTGGTCAGTATATGACATCAAAAAGAAAATTCACACGGACTGAGATCACCGAAAATCGGAGAAGTGAACCAAAATATGAAGTACCTTTTCTCACTTTAAGCGAAATGGTATTATAAAGTTACATATAACCTTATATCGGTAAATTAAAAACGACGCTAACATCTTGGTGCTTATGAATATATTTTTCAGTGAAACACCATACTATTTACGATAGCTAGGGTTTATTGCAATCTCTTAGTTTTTGTAAATCACTCGGTGTTGATGTAAACCAAATGGAGGCTAACATCTAAGATCCATTTGAACAGATCCCGGCCAGAGATGTAGGACGAGCACAAATTTCGAAGAGTAACCGACTTCGATAATAATTCATGCATTACAAATTGCAGACGGAGTCAGTTGAACAACTATCCAAAATCGAACGCAGTTTCCAATCTGTTAAGTTTGAAATCGATTATTTAAGACTTACTACCATTTTAGCGAAATTGTAAACGCTAATTTTTGTACTCTTTACCTTAAATCTCTATCCAAAGATGTTTCTTCTAAGCGCGACTTTCAAAACTGGCGCCATATTTTGGATCTGGAGTTCAAGTTGCCTCGATACCGCGTGGGTAACGCTTCACTGAAAGTAAACAAGGCAGCTAATGGGTTTTGTCGATATCGGTCACTGTACGTTAAGCACTGAAAAACCTCACCTCTCTGATCAGCTAATAAAGCCCATGACATGAAAGTTATTATGAAAGACAAGAGCGAAGCATAGGTGTACATATATTGATCGAGATAGGTTTTTCTTCCTTTTACCTTGTAAATATCCAGCGGGCTTAACAACAACTAATTTCCTTCCTGACTTACAGGAAGGAAATTGAAATTCCAATTTAGCACGATAACCTAGGTATACATTATCCCCCGGGGGGTACTCCCGGAAAAATTTGGTGGGGGTGTGCGGCCCGCTTCCCAAATCCCTTACCCTATTTATGACCAAAATCTGCGTTATTCCCTACCCTATTTATGACCTGACCAAAAATTTGAAACCCTATTTATGACCTGAACCTTACATCAAAATCCTGTTTCATACCTGCATTATAATTGGATCCCTAGCTCAGACCAACGTTAAATTACCGTAAACATAATTTGTGAAGGGCTTTTGTTAATTTTCTTTTGGTTTCTTAAAAGCATACTCATATTGAGGCTAGAGTACAAAAACCATACCCTATTTATGACCAAAATGGCCAAAATCAGCAGAAATTGATACCCTATTTATGACTAAAACGGCTGAAAAACCATACCCTTTGGGGCCGCACATACCTATATAGCCCATATAAGGGAGTACCCCCCCCCCCGGGAAATTATCTTTCTATCGCAGATATTTGTTATGTTATCAAGTCAATTTTTATATTTATATGTATACCTACAAATCATGGAAACAACATGTGCTATAATATACCTACATGTATGACTACTGACTTGATCCATCTAAATATTTGATTTTAATACGCTGGCGAAGTGTGCAGATGTTATCTTTTCTGCTTCAAAAATTTAGGATGATGTCAAATTTTCCAACCGCAAGAAAGATGCCTGACTCCTTCGTTAGTTTGGCAAGTGAGATCTGCGTTAATGGACTGGTATAGTGTCAGCACTCAACTTGATATTGGCTATAGTATGGAAAAGCAGGAGCCCAACGCTTGGCTTTTTTCATTTTTAAACTGAGCCAATAAATAATAGATAAGCTTATAAATAAATTATAAGGTGAGATGAAGTAGTTCTGGTTGATTTCCATCTCCTCTCGTGCATTATAGTCCTCTCCACCTTCACTGTGAAAGTTTTGTTAGTGAAACAAGAGAGAATGAGGTAATTCTTTTTTTTGAAAAGAAAAAAGAATAACAGCGAAGAAAAAGCAAAATTAATCTTACCGAATCAGTACAGTAGTGATGTAGAGTGCTGCATGGAAACAAGGTTATTTTTGTCAAGCCGACTGAGCGCACATGGTTAAGCAAAGGACGAGGCGACAAGAAGAAGATCGAAAAAGAAATATGGTCAGCGACTTGGACTCTGAGTCGAGAGGTCCGGTTTTTGAGTGCTGACGCGTTTTCTCCGTAATTTGTTCTGAGAGTACTGTCAACCGTGCTCTCGGCGAGGACGGAAATAAACGGGCTGGCGAAGCGAGCCGAGATCCAACAGGTGCTCCCAGCGTTTCCCACCCTCTAACCGCTCTCGGATAACTTCGCTCCCCTATTTTTTCCTGCCTGTTAACAAGGCGCTCTTAGCAAAGAGGAGACTTCCCACCGACAGTATGCGTTTCTTTTTCACCTTGGAGTACCACAGAATAGATGTGTTCCAGCAGCTGACCCGATGGATGTCCCCAGTCAATCTTGCATGAGCGTCGCCTGTGCTCAACCAACTCTGGCCTGCAGGGCGCAGATGTTGCATTTTCTTCATTTCCCTTTGTCGTTGGCTAAGACGGCACATTTACTGTCAAGGAAATCAATGTGCCAAGTCATGATTTACAAGAGTCAGCGCGTAGACTGCGAGCAGTATCTCTTTTCCTCGAAAATCCCGGGGGAAGAACGCAAAACAAGTAAGCGTACGACCGTGACTGTGAGCGTGACGTGCGAGCAGCGATACCGCTTGTTTTGTATTCTTCCCACGGATTTTCGAGGGAAAAGAGACTGCCAGACCCTGGAGACGGCTCACAGTCTAGTGCGCACGGTGGTAAAATATGCACATGATAAATTTCTGAAATTTCGCAGAGGGTCTAGATTGGAGTGCTGGAATTTCAGTAGCTAATATAATGTAGTTGAAATTTCAACTATCAGTTAAAATTTCAGACCTTACGGTATCTCAGGACCCTCTCTCAGCTGTCGATAAATTTTGTAAATCTCAAATCTTAGCTATAGTCTTCATGCTGGCTTTTCAAAGAGCGTCAGCTCTCAGCCGACCATCCAAACTTACAAATGAAAAGATCGCTTGACCGCAAGCTTCCCAGAAATTTCAGCATTTGTTCACAAAACAAGCTGATCACTCAGTGATGACGTCACTCATTTCAATGCGCACTCTCGAATGTCAGTGTTTCAAGATGGCGGAAGAAGATGTGTTTTTAGCAGCGACGTCCAACGCTCTCTGGGATCCTCATCACTCCAAAGATTGGGATAAAGAAAATGTTACACCACAATGTGTTTTGAGAATTAAAAGGTAGGACAGGGTTATCGTTATTTCGAATTTCTAGACGGCTCGTTTTTCCTCGGGCTTATTGCTAATTGCTTTTTAGCAAATTTCGATGAAAACATGCACCCGGAAATATTTCCTGAGCTATTTTACTTTGTAAAGGCTCCTTTCCAGCAAGGTTTACGTCTCTGAGACAAGATTCATATTATTTTTCCTTGCCCACACGTAATCAGAAATTGAGATCATTTCCGAAATATTCTCGGTACAACTTAAAATAGCTTTTTATTAAATGCTGAATTAAACTT
>JAHPZR010014806.1:52500-70000 GCA_019787425.1 Platygyra sinensis | reverse complement strand
TTTATGTTTAGGAATTTTCTTGCCAAAATGGAGTGTAAAAACATTATTTTGATATTTAAATAATTTCTTGGTGACAAAAATTGCACTCGCCAAATGGGCAAGTGATCAAGAATTTGCACTCGCCCGACACTTTTCACACTCGCCTGGGCGAGCGGGCGAGTGCTAATGTCCGACACTGTGTATAGAGCTCTAGTTAAATGAATGATCAAGGAATTTCACCTGGTAGGTGAATATTACAGTATCAACTGGTAGGATTTTATGTTAATCATACAGTGTTACAGTGTGTTGATTTTTGTCTTGTTTGATTGCAGAACATGGTCTGGTCCGGCTTGGAGTCCTGCACAGTCCCTATCAAGTGTATTAATCTCTATTCAGTCTCTTTTAAATGAAAAACCATATCATAATGAACCAGGATTTGAACAGGTGTGTAAGGTCCTGCATAAATATAACTTAAAGATGTTCACGATAATTGTTTCTGCGCATCCTTATTGTGCATACAAATTTACATGTCATGTTATGCATCAATGCCCGTGCTAAGCAATAAAATGAACAATGATAGGACAGATGGACATTGCTATAGCTTTGCATGGATTTAATGATCTTGGACAATCAGTGAACCCTATTTTTCTTTTGATAGGTCATTTTCTGTAATGATTTTCTACATTGAGCCAAAAAATGAAGAAAATCTATTGATTAGAAGTATGAGCACCCTCAAATTCTGTTTTTTTTTTTTGCTCTTCCTAAGATTGTTTGCCTCCGTTGACTTACCTTCAATTTTTTTGTATATAAACCCCGGTAGACCATGTTGAATTATGTGGGCCAATTTTTTAAAATCAAGGAAGTTTTACACGCACTTTATCTCTGAAATGAAGCCAGTGACCCCCAATTTTTTTGCATTTCTGACACAAGCAACTCATTATCAGCTGACTGTGGGGTAATAGTGAAGAATAGTTCCCAAAATATACTGTCGGCCGACTGTCGGCCGACAGTGGGCCGACAGTCGGCCGACAGTTGGCCGACAGTCGGCCGACTGTCGGCCAAGTGTCGGCCGACTGTTGGCCAACAGTTGGCCGACAGTCGGCCACAGTCGGCCAACAGTCGGCCGACAGACGGCCGACAGACGGCCAACAGTCGGCCGACAGACGGCCAACAGTTTGCGTTATGTTTGAGGCCAAAGTGTTGGCCGACTGTTGGCCGACAGTCGGTGACCTGTTGGCAACCTGTCGGTAATGTGTCGGTAACCTGTCGGTGGGGCAAACAAAAATGATCGTAAACATTTACTTGTCTTTTGCTTCTAAACTACATAAAAAGAGTTTAAGTCATTTCATAACGATACCTTGCTCAGCACTTTCGATACTAGTATGGCTTTTGTCCACTGTTTTAGCGTTGACTAGCGATACTTGTCCAAATTGGTTCCTACTCATTTATCCGCCATTTTGAAAAGTTTTTCTGGTTCAGACATACATGAAGTACTGTTAACTATAGTTTTGCAATGCATTATAGGGCGATCGGAAAATTACTTTTAGCTTTGCGTATTTGTTGCCCCAAAATGGTTAAATCCGAAGTCTATTTTGTGTAAAAACAAAGATATGAGAAATGGGTACTAAATTTACCACTACATTTTGGTATGTGCAGTCAGGAGATGGAGTAAAAAAGCCTATTTTCAGTTCAAAGAGGATCAAGGAGATAGGTAGGAATGTTACTGGATCCGGTACGATCGACAGATTTCTATTTTCTTTTTTCAACCGGAAAAGTTTTTGACTCTATTTATTTTTACTCTTTTTTCAGTCGATTTGTGCTCTACTTAACAGTGTCGGCCGACTGTCGGTAGTGTGTCGGTAATGTGTCGGTAACCTGTTGGCCGACAGTTGGCCGACAGGTTACCGACAGCCGAATATGGGAGCTATTGTTCACTATTGCATAAAAATTAAAAATCTAAAATCTATTCACTAGAAATTCTGTGTGAAGGTCCTTAATAAAGAGAGGCTATAAGATGTTCTAAAACCATTGCCCTAGATTTGCCATGAAACTTGAAGTATTGTGAATGGATTTTGTGAAATGTTTAGATGCTGAAATTTGTAAGCAAGATAATTGTTGTTCTTTACAGTAAGGTAACATAGAATGTTAGCATGTTCAGTTACTCCTGGATTGCCTCTCATCAAAATAGGCCACAAGAAATTTTAGTCACAGGTTACAAGTCTGCAAATAATTTTTGTTTATAAGCAGGTCATTTCTGAGGCCAGGGACAAATTTTAACCCAACCCGCCTACAGACGTTTGTCCCGTTAGTAACACAAATGCGTCAAAATTTTAGGAACTTTAAAACTGTGATTTCTCAAAGAAATTGTGACATATTGCCTTAAATATTTTTTAAAAACTCTCACTATCATCCAGCGACTTGAAATTGGCTGAAATAAATTCTTCGACTTTTTCTGAAAGCAAGTTTCCCTGAAAATCTTTGGGGTCAATAGACCTTTTTGCTTGGGTGGTTTGTTGTCCCATTACAAACCATGTGATATTCTCCCGAGAATTGTTCTACTTTATCTATCTAGAAATTTGAAAGTGAAAATTCTCAAGAGTATCATCATGTGGCCTGAAATAAAATAAAATTGGCCCAGGGTCAAATTATGACTGAAAATTCCACTCTTGCAGATAGCAAACAATGGATAACAACACAAGACCTTAGATTTTAGTAGTTTTTTAGACAAACGTAATTCAGACTAAATGGGGGTTCATGATCTTTGATGACACCACCGCTAATGCACAATCAACACGTAGCCTGGAATAGTGGTGCTAATGTGGCATGTTTACAATTCAATGTGACATTTGAGATGACACAATGCATGTGATATTAAAAGTAATTTCTTTTTTTGCATAGTATTGTGTGTCAGTAATGAATATAACAATAAAATAACTTGTTCCATATTCAGCCACAAATTTCCAGTTAAAATATTTTTCACTGTAGCAGAAATGCTCAGTTAGAGTGTCTGACCAGGCTAAGCTTTTACCTGAGTGTCAAAACCTAAATTTTACCAGACAATTATCTGATGACTAACTATTATTTGCAGGTTTGGATAACTAGGGTGTCTACCAGTAAGGGAAAAGGTTATCACCATTGATTATAATTAAATTAGTGAAGAACTCAATCACATATTCATTTCAGGAAAGACAGTCAGGGATTCAAAGAGGTATAATGAATGCATCCAGCATGAAAGTCTAAGAGTTGCAGTCTGTGACATGTTGGAAGGAAAATTAAAATGTCCCTCAGCACTCAAGTAGGTATTTGCCTGTGTTTCATGCCTTCCTCTGAAACAAATGTTTCTTGGCAAAATGGTAAATGTACTTATATTCACAGGGAAGGTTTAGGGGTTGTTACATCCTTATCCCTTCTCTTCGACCACTCTAAGTAAAGTAGTATACCCCCTGAACCCCCTCCCTGCCAAAAGGCTTTCATCTTTGGTTCACATTTTTGAAAACTTTCTGAATGTCTTTATCTGCAGGCTTCTGTCATGTAAGCTGATTTTGAAAGCCTGCCAAGCCATGAATACATCATAGATTTAATCCTAAATAGGACCAACATAATTCTCATTTCTACATCTGATATCTTCAAATTTCCTTGTCTTGTCATTATTTTGTCTTGATCTAACACCATATTGTCAAAACTTTCATTTGAAGGACATTCCTGTCCGTAAGGAGAATTTATATTCTAAACTTGTTTGATATAAGATATTAGTTACATTTTTTTTTCTGTTGCAATCACAGGCCTTCATATGGTTATAATGCTTTCCTTGCATACTTAACCCTTTATGGCCTTAGGGGTCTCCCTTTGGCGAGTAAAATCGCCTGGTGTTAGAGAGAGTAAAATCTATAAGCCATTCTTAGGGTGCAGTGGGTTAAGGGGGTTTGTTAACCCTTTAAGCCCTAAGGGGGTCTCCCTTTGACGAGAAAAATCATCTGGCGTTAGACAGGGGTAAATCTATAAGTCACTCTTAGGGTGTAAAGGTTTAATACAATTTTGCATAGTTACTAACTATATTTTTTGGACCCCTGTATTCTGCAGTTTGCAGACATCATTTTTTGCGCTGAGTTCAATGGTGAAAGATAGCCTAGAAGGGCAAAATTTTAGAATGACTACAGAAGACTCCTGAAATTGAAGCCCCACTTGTCTTAAGTTTTGATACTGTAACCGTCCATGTATAAGCACATCTGCAGATTGGCTGCACCCCCAATTTGGAAGCACAGATTTTGGAAAAAATAAAACAACAAAGTTTGAAGTTCCAGCAGAGTTTTATTGCTATAAACAAACATGGACAAACAATCAAGTTTCGAAAACACCGCGCAGAAGAAGAACTGATGATGGTGTTTTTCAAATCTTCTTTTAGAGATGTCATGGAGAAATCATTTCCGGAGTTTTTATGATTACTACCTCTCTGTGATTAATGACAACTCTCATCAAAATGGACAAAACATGATGGTGGTACTGAAACATTTTTTTTTTCACATTCAGTAGTTTGTCTATCTTCAAAGGGCTCTGGGTTTGAGTTGTTCTGTTTTGTTCCTGTGTAAGGCTTTCCTCCTGAGACCTCCTTAGAACAAACATGTACCTGTGGACATGCTTAGCTGAGGTTTGCTGCATCGTGCAAGACCAGCTTCTTTGAAAAGTGAAGCCTTGGAACCAAGACTGGCTCATAGCTGCCCGAGCTTATCCCGGTTTCTGCACTTATGTCCAGGATTGAATGCAAGTGTTGTTTAATTAGTACTTCATATTTGGCAGGGTTATTTGACATTTTCATATTACTTCATATTTGACAGTTTGGTGACTTTTTTACCAATGAGGACACTTTGTGATGCTTATCATGAGGAATTTGAATCTCATTAGTGTTCAATCCTGGACATATCTGGGTTTCTGTAGCATGAAGCAGCTAGAAGTATTTCTACTTCCCTGGATGGGATGCTAGTCCATCGCCGGTCACTCCCCCGCAGTTTGTTAGGTTTCCCCAACAATTAGCTGATGCCCATTTATACACCTGGGTGGAGAGAGGTACTGTAAGAGTAAAGTGTCTTGCCCAAGAACACAACACGATGTCCCTGGCCAGGGCTCGAATCCTGGACCACTTGCTCCAGAGTCGAGAGCACTTATAACCATGAGGCCAGTAAAAAGTTAATGAAAAACTCTTAAAAGGGTCAATGAACATTAAAAAAATGTACAAACGTTTCGAGCAGAGCCCTTCATCTGTGTAAAAAAGCCCATTGTGGCAAGTTGGCATACGCCATACCAACCATGAGGCCACCCTGCCTCCCGCAGCTTAAATTTTGAAGGCATGCCCTAAATGAGGTGTAGTTAAGCCTGCAAATAATGGTCCTGTATTTAGCGGCCACCGTCTATTACACAGCCAGTTTCAAAGTCTGAGTTTTTGCTCAATACAAATGCTGTATTTGTTACCTGTATAAGACAGCCTACTGTAGTAAGTAGCCATGGCCACCTTGTAGCAGTCCTATATTGTTTGTCTTTCATTACACAGTACTTTTACTCATTCTAACATACATTGTACTGTCAAGTTACAAGTTGGCACTGACCGTTGTTTAAGTATTGATCGCTGGAAGGAGCATCGATTGTCCTATTGTTTCCTTGCATGAAATGATGTTGTATGACATACCTTTAAAATTGACATTAGACCCCACCCAGTGAGTATTTTTAGGGATTTTATTAAGCGGCCAGTTCATAAGTCTTTATATACAGGTTTGACTGTAATTTTCCAAAACAATAACCTCTTACTAACTGGGCATGAGGGCCATACTAAGGGATATTGGGCTGAGGTCATGACAATACAGAGTGCATCGTAGTCCATACAAAAACGACAAAGGGCCAATATTTACAGCACTGCTCAAGCAAGCTAGGTTAGTAAGTAGTCAATTACATTGCACAGAGCCATGCTTGTTTTTGAATTTGAGAGCTTTCAAAAAACAAAACAAAAAAAACAAAAATACACAGTAAGGTAAAATCCTGACCCAGAAAGAACCAATCAGAAGACTTGGATTTGCCTCAAAAATAAGTATACATGATATATAACGGGTCTTCTAGGTTAGAACTTGCAATTCGTCTAGACTACTTCTCTAAACAATTTAACTCTCATCTCATCCAGGGTGAAGTAGCTTTATGTTATAATGAGTAAATTGCCAACACTGATGCGGTATCTGGCTTCTTCTGATCAATCAGACTGGTGGGGGGGCCAGAGCTGTGCCTCATTGGACTTTGAAAAGATGTTAATCACATTCTGTTATTGCTGTTTAGGATCCATTTGGAGAGAAGCGAGGAACATTCGACTTTGTATCCATTAAACAAAGACTAGAAGCAATCAAGAAGAAGCTTGAAGACAAGAAGACAACGGCACATGGTTCAGATGCCTCCTCAAGTGATAATGAAAATATAGAGGAGTCTTAACAGAAATTGAAATATTATTTGTACATATGTTGAGCGATCTAATTTATATTTCTGTTGGGGGAACAAGGACTAGTTGCCTACAAAGTCTGTCTTGGAGTATTTACTCAGCATGTGATTATATGTGAATAAAGTTAATAGGAAACAGGTTATCCAACTTTCTAATCCATCAAATATTTTTGTCCATGCACAATTGGTCTAAACATGTCACGACTGAATATTCTCCATCCTAAACTGGGGAATACCTGAGAATATTCCACAATTTTCAAAACTGCATGCGTTGCAAAAAATATTTGGAGGATAATGAACACAATAGCCTCCATTTGGTGCAAAAATATGCATGGTTATTTGTCCTTAGATATTATGTTTCTTGAAGCTTATCCATGTATTTTTTCACTCATAATGGAGGCTATTGTTTATATAGCATTCAGTGTTCCCCTGATTGATTTTGACCTCCATTCAGCTGGAAGTCAATACAAGTTGCTCTGCAGCCAGTTGAATAATGTAAAAAATATCCAATATGTAGCATTACTGTTAGGAGATACTCTGGGTTGCTGTAGGTCCACTGTGTAGCCTCAATCATTTACAACATCCCCCACCCCCACCTCCAGAAGGGGAATCGATAAGCCATATCTAAGTCACTTTTTGCCTCAGTTCCAAAACGAGTTCCTAGTTCAAACCTGTCAATTAAAATATTGACTTTTGTTCTAATGTTCCCTTTTATGCAAACAACCATGGAAGTGAGCTATAAGGCCCTCTCCTCCACCTAGTATGTGTTACTTTAGTTGTGTTGTTTTAAATTAACCAAAGTCAAACTTAAGCTGTAGAATTTTTAATCGAGTATTTGAAGCCTGAAGTGCAGGGCGTTCCCATGCAAAAAGGATTGGGTAGCTTGTCATATCTTGTAGGGGTTAAAAAAGCAGTTTTGGTTTCTGTTATGGAACTTAACCTCAAAAGCTCCATGGCAGGAGATTTCACAGTACCTTATAGGGTGTGGAGTGAAAAAAAATATGCCAGGAGGTATTTAACAATCAACTTTACAAATAGTAGGTGTTCAAAGCAATCATCTTTAACGCTGTTGAAAATTATGGAAGTAGATCAGTTAATGTGTTGTTTTAGTATTGGTACCTCTTAGAGGTGAAAAAAATTTAAACATGATGTTGTTACCTCTCTTAAGGGTTTTTTTAAAATTTCTGACAAGTGCCCGTTCCTTTTGTAAGGTAGTCCCGCCCCCCTAAGATTTAAAGTAGTATGCTACAGCAAATGGACTGTGCGATGGTTTGATTGACACTTAGTTCTTAAAGGAGGACAGTCACGGTTGAACGGTGTGAAAAGTTTACCCAAAATTTGTCAATTTTGTTGTTTGTAATCCGTGTCTATCTTCTCCATCCTTAACTATCCTTGGGTTTACTTCGGTGTAAAAACCTGTGAAGTTTTTCTTTGTTTTGTAGCTATTGTTAGGGTTATGGTCAGTTATGTTGACTTCGTATTCTTTGTTGTTTTACATCACTGGTGAGTGTAACATCATCTTACACTGAGGTTGATCCCATCCTTGTTCCTTCATGTTTTCTTTTATCTCTCTGGTGTTTTACTATCTTTGTAAAGTATAATTTTCTGGTTTCCTTCAATTTAAAGCTAATGGTCAAAATAACTCAAATTAGTATATACCACACAAGTGAATAGTACTTTTTGTGCGCATTGATTGGCTAGCTCAGAGGTGATTAGCCAAGTGCTATTCACCTCCAAGCAGCCGAAGAAAAACAAAATGGCTTTTGTCAGTATATTTTCACTAGTAAAGTTGCTCTTTGGACCACTAGTTATTCAGCTTGTGTGGTATATACTAAAACAATTATTCACCTCAGTGTCGGTGAAAGTGGTGGATATTTACCTCCACTTCGGTGAATAATTGTTAAATACTGTGACTGTGCTCCTTTAACTTTCTATTTTTGGACAGCTACTCATCAACTGAATTACACCCTCCATCTCTACAGTTCTAAGCCTTCTGGTTTTTTTTACAGGAGTTTCATTGAGGGCCAGACACTGGGTAACTTGATATGATTTTGCCCCACCCCCATCTAGAGGAATGTCTTCATATTTAGAAGCTCAGTTTAAAGATTTTTCCATCCTATAAAAACCAGCTGTCCTTTTGCTGAGAATATTAATGAAACCTCTGGTGTTATTTTATCTAAGATGTGTGGTAGAAGGTCGCTTCCAGGCTCTCTGCCATTCAATGGCCTGGTCACAGAGCAGACAACTGTAAAACGAATGTTCTATTGATATAAATTATTATTCAACAATCAGAGCCTAAACACTAAGAATATGGGAGTTCAATGAAATGTAGAAAACATAAGTCGGTCATCGACGAAGGTTGCTTAAAGGGGCTCAGTCACGGTATTTTGAGTTATTTTGAGCATCGACAAAATTACCGTTAAATTGAAGGAAACCTGAAAATAACACTTGAAAAAGAGAGAAAAACATCAAAGAGATAAAAAAACCATAAAGGAACAAGGATGGTTAAGGATGAAGAAGATTAACACGGATTGCAAACAACGAATTTGAAAAGTTTAGCTAAACTTTTCAAACCGTTTAACCTTGACTGAGGCCATTTAAACACTTCATTAAGTTGTCTTCAGTCATCACATCAAGATAGTTTGTAAAAATATGACATCAAGGAAAACTAGTCATGTCAATTATACGTTTTGTTTTATTTATACTAGAAAAATAGCATCAGCAACGGGTTCATCATCAATAAACCATCCTGAACAACAAATTAAAGGGGTTTTGTATTAATCCGCATTTACTAGATTGAGCACCGCGGAGCCATTTTCTACCCTCTGGAAAGGATGCTAATCTAGAAGCCCCATTAGGGGTGGGGCTGGGGTTAGAGTTTGCCTGTACCTTGGTGCCAAACTTTATCCAACGACATCAGTGCAGGATAACGGGATTCGAACTTCCACTTCCATATTCCGTTTTTCTACTACACTTCTTTTTCTAGGTTTGCTTTCCATTAAAGAGAAACGAAACTTTCGTTTCTCTTTAATGGAAAACAAACCTGGAAAAGTTTAAATCGTCAAAATGGCGTTAGAACGACTTTAGAACGACTCAGCTGCCACAAAGACTTTAAAATAACACAAGCGCAGACTGAGGTAAGCTTTTATTTAAAATCCTTTACTACAAGTTTAATTCAGAGCGATTTTCGAACCACTTTCGTACATTCTCTTAAATGACTCAAAACGTAACGCAATACTGTCACGTATGTAAATCACAAAGACCGTCTGGGTCCATTCTCGTCCCCAAAGGCCGCGATCCTTTTGGTCAGTGACGGAGATCGCGACCTCTGGCCACAGTGGTCAAATGAGTGCGCATGCTTAAGGAGGCTCGAAAGGGTTTTTCGTTGCTATATTGTTTGTGAAACGATGGAAGATTACAAAGAAGGATGTTTAATGGTGTGGGCAAACTATATGTCTCCTTGCAACTCTATTGTTGGGCTATACTTTAAAGGTACTTTTGTCGTCATATCAGTTACTATGGCAACGCACAAGGTCCACAAAGGCGTCCTCTAAATTTCAGTTTTTGTAAATTATCTGAGAAACTAATTCGATGACCTACCATTTTTATTTCTTTGTTGGAAAGTTCCCTAAATTCTTTAACTTTTCAGACAGTATGGAAAAAATTTATCTAGTCGAATTAAATATATTTAAAGAAAACGCGTTTTTATGGCTTACAGAAAATTCTACCAGATAATTTTCCCCGAAATTTTTTTTATCTGAAGTGCCATCGTGAATGGTGCGTGCATGCAAAAAAAATCAAGATAGGTCACCGAGCAAACTTTCGAGCTAAAAACAAATGTTTTCCGCAGATTTTATTTCCGGTTCGCGCGATTTTACGCAGCATTAACTTCCGGTGTGCTGATTGCTGGCCCAAGAGAGGCCCGCAACCCTAATCTTGACAGTGACCAGCGGATTTCGTATTACGCGTGTGCGGCAACACAGCGGTGAAACGGGGCGCGCGTGCGCAGTTCCCCCCAAAACTTTCGCTTAACAAAGTCTTAAATTTTCGAAAATTTTCGCTTTCAAGCCCAAAGTTAAGACAGTCGCTGAAAAGTTAAGCTTTAAACTTCGCATATGACCAGGACATTTAGTGATGGACATCCGAAAGTCCTCCCAGCTTGTAATTTTCTCTCACAGTACTATTTTTATAACATTTTCCTACAGAAGTCTTGCAGGTTTTCTCTTCAAACTCTTACGAAGTTCGAGGCGGCGAAAACCGGAAGTGGCGTTGGATTTTTGCGTTTGACCGCCGTGTGGTGCGCGGCACGTTTATAACCAACCTCGTTCCCAGGATCTCTCATCTTACCGCCTGGGGCGGTAAGATGAGAGACCCTGGGAACGAGGTTGGTCCTTCCCCAAAACTGGACGAGCGTTAGGTGACGACAAAGAGAACTGACGAGAAGGAGACTGGGTCACGAAAACAGGGAAGCGAAAAGAAAGGATCATTTTGTCTTCAACATGTTCAGGGCTTGAAGGACTCAGCGGTACACCCGCACCCAAACAGCCTTCTCACTGCCGGTAAGGCCACTGCTTTCAAACTATTGAGGGCAGGATATCTTGTTACTTGGTCAGAAAAAAGATCTTTAACCTCAACAAATAGGGAGGCCCTTCCCGTGACCAAAACCAAAGCGCTGAGACAACCGCTCCACCTCGAAAGCACCTCAAGCCCCTCCCCGCGCAATGCCTTGTTACACATTTCTCTGCGTTTTTGTCCCAAAAAACAGTTTGCCCTGAATTTTGCCGGATGCACAGATTGATTTACTAAGAAGGGAGGCCAGGCAGACATCTATAATATTGGTCTAACAGAACTTTAATCATATCAAAAACTAAACTTATGTACAAGGATGAATACTTGCAGGAAAGTTAAACATGATGTATCACTCACTTTAAGATAGCAATAACTGCAAAATATAATAATTGTTCTAAGGTGACGCTTACTGTGAATCAGTGGAGCATTATCACATTATACTATTAACATTCCTATAGGAAAATGTCTTCATATGTAGCTGTATGTTTAGTTATCTAAGTTGAATATATATAAATGTCCATCAATTTGTTCCAGTCTTCATTACGGGTCATTAATACACATTGTTCTTTTTTTTAATCACACCCTGTTGCTATGTAAAGCTATAGTAGTGACCAAACAAATTTTCTCTTCGCACAAAAACCCCACACTATTGTTATGAAAAAAAAAACAAAGCAAAATCTTTTTAGTTCGCAAAAACCCTGATTGTGTTGGTTGCCAGGTAACAACTTCGCAATCTCAATCAGACATCCTAGCGACTGAAGGTTGTTGAAGCTTAAATCAAAATCCAAAATTCCTTCAACAGGGAAACATTTACATTGCAAAAATGGCTTAGAAAAATACTTCACAGTTAATGTTCATTGAGTTTAAGAGAGTTTTTACCTTGTTGGGTTATTCTATTACCACGGAGGTCTAAGCTGTTTAGTTTGCAGTTAGTATGTGTGAGTGCTATAGACAAATGTTTCACTCCTTCATCAGTTATGTTGTTATTAGTGAGCTCTAAGCTGTTAAGTTTGCAGTTAGTGTGTGTGAGTGCTGTAGCTAAATATTCAACTCCTTCATCAGTCATGTTGTTATGCCAGAGGTTTAAGCTGTTTAGTTTGCAGTTAGTGTGTGTGAGTGCTGTAGATAAATATTTAACTGCTTCATCAGTTATGTTGTTACCCTGGAGGTTTAATCTTTTTAGTTCGCAAAAACCCTGATTGTGTTCGTTGCCAGGTAACAACTTCGCAATCTCAATACATCCTAGCGACTGGACCTCGCTGCCGATTAAATCAAAAACCAAAATTCCTTCAACAGATTTAAGTGCATGCACTAATGCTAAACAGTCAAGAGGTGACAGGTTACACCTATTAAAATCAAGCGCATTACAACCAATTTTCGCCAGTTTCGTTTGAACTTCTCGATCAGAGGCCTTGTTCTCATACATGCAATTGAATAGCGTCACCACTAATTCCCTGTCTTCACGAGCTGGCCAACGGGTTTCAGTTCGTTCCTCTGAATCTTCATTCATCTTGATGTCAAATTCATAAGTAAAAGTTTTTGAGGGAAGAAGGTCGCTGAAAATATCTGTTGATGGTCCTTCTTTTTCAGCCAGCAGTCCAGCCAGAAACTGCATCACAACCTTCCACGCGCCATCCTGGATGTGATCGGAAACAAACTTCTGCAGGTCTTCGGAACTGTACGTGTCCACCAAATGCTTCGCCGCCAAGAACTCCTGTATCGTCAGGTGTAAAAAACAATATTGTGCTCGTCCTTCCGTTAAACCGCTAAAACTATCAGGTAAACGGTGGAACAAACCATTGTTTTCTTGGTCATCGACATCGCCTGATTCGAAAATGAGTCTTCCTTCTTTGATTCCTTGAAAAGCAATTTCTCCCAGTCTCTTAAACAATTTTTGCACATGTTCAGGTAATGCACTAAATGGCTTTAAATAGAACTGTTGAGCTTCATGTGATGGGTAACGGCTTTGGATATCATCGTGACAAAAGTAAAAAATCTTGATGGCTATGGAGTATAATTCGGTTAGTCTTGTAGGAAGGCAGCCGGAGACGGGTGAGTTCAGCAAGTGTAACAAGCACGAACAAATAATTAAACAATTCACAGGAATGTAGCAGAAGGATTGGAGGTTAGGGTTACTTCTGATGTGTTGCTTTATGGTTTCTGCTTTGTCAACATCACCGTCTGTGAAGTTCTCCACATATTCTTCCACCTTTGCAGATGTAAAGCCCAAAATTTCAACTGTTCTTTCAAAACGCAATGGGCGGTTCGAAGAAAGACACAGCAGTTGGTCGTGTAGTCGTCAAGACTGTAGCACCATCAAGGATTGATCTCGATAATAATTTCTTGTACACGAAATGAAGAGGCATCGAGTCTTCTACATTGTTACTGACCGAAATGTCATCGTCATTGATTTTAGTCTTTCCAGAATATTCGTCAAATCCATCAAAAATAAGGAGTACTTTGGCTGGGTTTTCAATAATATAGTGCCAAACGTCATCGGATAGAGGTAGTTCAGAATGCTCCGATTCATCAAGGAGTTTGCGAAGACTGAGGTCAGCTGTGAGGTTTCCGTTTGGGGAGTTAAACTTCCTGAACCTAATGAGAAAAGCAAGTTTAAAATCCATTTGAGATTTCTGTACATCGTTAAACAAGTCATTACATGCCCAATTGCGCAGAATCTTTTTGCAAAACATAGTTTTTCCAATTCCAGGACGACCGACAACAAGAATTTTCCGTTTTTTAGCATCAAAAATTTCTCCCGGCAGCTTTGGTTGTGATTCTTCTCTGGGCCTGTGGTATTCTTTTAGTTGTTCTCCTCTATCTCCACTAAATTCATACAAAGCTCTGTTTTCATGAATTATCAAATCGGTGTAGATGTGGTCAAGCTTTAGATCTCTTGTTGAGCCTTCACCCGGATTGCGATGGAAAGGTGTAGCAGGATCTACATAAGGCTGTTCGGTGACACTACGGACATGTTCCTTCATACGTTCGATGAAAGTTGCTACTGATGGACTGTTAAACTCTTGTTGTTGCTGTTCTGACAGGGGTTCGGTGTCAATTGGAGCGGAAGATGGTGGACTGGTGTGACTGTCATCATCGATGATGGCGTTCAACTCTTCTATCGACCCTTCCGCTGAGGCATTTGACTGATTCGAATTCGGCAGATAACATTTATGAAATTTCGAGTCTTCCATAAAGTCCTTTACATTTCTTGCACGTAATAACATAAAGACAGACTCAATAAACACAAGAAACGCAAAAGTTCCAGTTACAACGATAACGGCATAAGCCCAGAAGGTCTTCTTAGCTGCTCGTTTATTATGACATTCGTACGACGTTTTGCGTTTGCGTTACGTTGCGGGACGCACTGGCCGAAATGTCTCCAAAATTCCCGTCTCTCGTTAAGTTGCAGACAAAGTTCGAGGAAAAAGCTCAGAGGATAAAGCAATTTGATCTGCAGAAGGATAAAAAAAATACCAAGAACGAATCTGGCAAGAAGTTGCAAACAGTACGCTTTGAAAAGCTTTTTACCGGTTACGTTCCCGTTCCGCCGTTCAAGTTTATCAACTCTCGACTTCATCGCTTGTGAGTAAATTCCACAAACACTTGCAGTAACAAGGAAGTTGATAATCACGAACCCATACACAGGAATACCGAATTTGTTGTACTGTTTTTCATACTGTTCGTAACACTTTCCACGAATGAGTTCCTTGTCGCCATTTGAGCCACAGTGAAAGTCAAATCTCGGTTCGCTGTTTTCAATGTCTAGAAGGATTGCTGATAGGATAATTCCGAGTAAAATCCAACATACATTTGCCACATAACTGAACCAGTGGAGTGTTTTAGAAGCAAGTAAATCTTTAAGACCTTCCATGTTGTATGCCTCTCGATTTCTCGCTTATGAGCGACCAATGCTTGCATTTAGCTTTTGTATTCTATTAGAAATATTGGAACGAGGAAAATGATTCAGATGTAGTCAACCATGGCTGCTTGGTATATTTGAATCACAAAAACAATGTTTGTTGAACATTCGCGTCAGGTCAAGTTTTCGTATCTCGAATATTCGGTATTATCATTCAACATGAGGTACAGAATTTTCTGCTGCACTCGCCCGCGAACAGGTTCTTGTGACAGCCACACCTGTGTTGCGAACTATACGAACCATTCTCGAAATATTTGTCGCAAATTTAAAAATCGCCGTGGGCGTGAATCCTTCAGTTTCCAACGAAGAGCCGAGATTAAAGATGATTTCCAGTCCGTTCTGCGCACTCTCGAGAGTTTGTTTACGAATTCTGTTTCGATTCATGTAAGACGTCATTTGTCTTTATCTGTAGACTTAATATACATATATCTATTTTATCGTTAGTATTTCTTATCTTAGGCTGTTTTCGTTTCCCTTATTTTCTTTTTTTAAACATTTATTTTTAATTGTAATCAGATCACCGGTTTATACCAGCAAAATCCTTATTGGTCAAACTTGGCTGACTCTGACAGTGCAACTTTTTTGGTATGTAAATTAACTGTTGCTATTTTTGCGTCCGTGTCAGACCAAAGAACTTCCTGTCTCTCTCTTTCTTTTTCTTTCATTGTTCCCCGATCGGAAGATCAGGCCAGGACAGGTTGAGAAAAATGAAAAAGCGAATTCACTTTATAGGTTAAGACAATCGACAATAGCTGAAAAGATGAAAAGATGCGTGCCTCTGAGACGGAATGTGGCCGAGAAGCCTCGGGGATGAGGTTGAAGTTTGTACTTTCCCAGTTACGCACGTGTACACATGAAAGTAAAAACATGTTCGTTTTCTTCAAAAGCTTAAGGTTTTATGGTGAGCAAGAGTCAGTCGAATCTAATTTGGAAGCGCAGATTTTGGAAAAAATAAAAACAACAAAGTTTGAAGTTCCAGCAGAGTTTTATTGCTATAAACAAACATGGACAAACAATCAAGGTTTCGAAACACCGATGCAGAAGAAGAACTGAAAGTAATTTGCCCCACAGTAGCAATTGAGTGATAACGGTCATTAATGCAAGTGCGCTGTAACAATACTTGAACAGAGACCTGAAAAAAATTTCAGGCTCTGAGCGGGATTCGAACCCATGAACTTTGCGATGCCGGTGCAGTGCTCTCCCAACTGAGCTATCAAAGCCACATGAGAGCGGTCGTATATGGGTTAGCCCTATGTATGGGGACATTTAGACTTGGCCCAAGTACAGTAAAGATGAAAGTAATTTGTCTAAAAATGATGATGGTGTTTTTCAAATCATTGTTTTAGAGATGTCATGGAGAAATCATTTCCAGAGTTTTATGATTACTACCTCTCTGTGATCAATGACAACTCTCATCAAAATGGACAAAACATGATGGTACGTACTGAAAACATTTTTTTTTCACACATCAGTAGTTTGTCTATCTTTAAAGGGCTCTGGGTTTGAGTTGTTCTGTTAATGTTCCTGTGTAAGGCTTTCCTCCTGAGACCTCCTTAAGAACAAACATGTACCTGTGGACATGCTTAGCTGAGGTTTTGCTGCATCATGCAAGACCAGCTTATTTGAAAAGTGAAGCCTTGGAACCAAGACTGGCTAAATAGCTGCAGGGGCTTATCCCGGTTTCTGCACTTATGTCCAGGATTGAACGCAAGTACTATTGTTTAATTAGTACTTCATATTTGGTAGGGTTATTTGACATTTTCATATTACTTCATTTTTGACAGTTTGGTGACTTTTTACCAATGAGGACACTTTGTGATGCTTGTCATGAGGAATTTGAATCTCATTACTGTTCATTCCTCGACATATCTGGGTTTCTGTAGCATGATGGGATGCTAGTCCATCGCAGGTCACTCCCCCGCAGTTTGTTAGGTTTCCCCAACAATTCGCCAGTACCCATTTATACACCTGGGTGGAGAGAGGTACTGTGAGAGTAAAGTGTCTTGCCCAAGAACACAACGCGATGTCCCTGGCCAGGGCTCGAATCCCGGACTGCTTGCTCCGGGGTCGAGAGCACTAACCATGAGGCCATCCTGCCTCCCACAGCTCATTTGAAGGCGAATGGTCCTTTATTTAGTGGCCACCGTCTATCAAGCAGCCAGTTTCAAAGTCTGAGTTTTTGCTCAATACAAATGCTGTATTTGTTACCTGTATAAGACAACCTCCAGTTATGTGTAGTAAGTAGCCGTGGCCACCCTGTTGCAGTCCTATATGTTTGTCTTTCATTACACAGTACTTTTACACATTCTAACATACATTGTACTGTCAAATTACAAGTTGGCACTGATTGTTGTTTAAGTATTGATCGCTGGAAAGAGCATTGATTGTCCTATTGTTTCCTTGCATGAAGTGATGTTGTATGAACATACCTTTAAGATTGACATTAGACCCCACCCAGTGAGTATTTTTAGGGATTTTTATTAAGCGGCCAGTTCATAAGTCTTTATATACAGGTTTGACTGTAATTTTCCAAAACAATAACCTGTTACTGAGCGTGAGGGG
>JAHPZR010014806.1:32500-47500 GCA_019787425.1 Platygyra sinensis | reverse complement strand
TTTTTTGTTTTCGTACCGTATTTTTGTCCGTTTCCGTTCTCATCTGGGGCCCGTTTCTTGAAAGCCCCGGAAACTTTTAGGGATCGTAAAGCCATTTTAAGTCCCACTAGCTTTTAAGTCTAAAAAAATTAATATTAAGGATCCCCGATTATGGCTCCTGATTTGGAACATAGTCTTTCCTCTGATATGAAACCACCTCCTGTGGGGGACTAAAGAAAGCTGGCATCACCTGGGTAGACTGGGTTCTATGTACAAACAGAAGGGCTGGCAAAGAACAGATCAGAGTCAGAGCCTGGACGCCGTCCAGGACGGACCTCAAAAAGGCCTCATAAGGCATTCGGAGGATGTGTAACTGCGATATCGACTGTGCCATTAGCCCCGGACATTCTTCTCATGATACCATCTACAAAACTTTTTTGCACTTCTCCGTCAAACTTAACCCCCTTATTTACAGATAACGGTTCTGAATTACCTCGAGGAGGTCTTCATAGCTACTATTTTTCTCAATAAGAGAACGGTGGCCAGTGTTTGGCGGGCTAACAGTACCCGGATCTTTTTTTCTTACGAACCTGGAATTCTACAACTATTTTGCTGAAACAATAATTAAGTTCCTCTTTGTCAGTGATATTGAGAGTGTCAGGAATGTCAGCCGAGATCTTCGTTTGCCATCAATGACCATCGGCAAATCATCGGGGCGTTAGCTTGCGTTGCCTGAGAGACCCGAAGATCCCCGAAGATGGACAATTGGTTGTGGTAAACGAAAGTGACTACTGCGCAAGCGCAATAGTTCCAGTATCGTCGTATCGTTACAAAAATAATCAACCCGCACTTGAGAGTAACAGCTATCTTTGGACTATGGCTAGAAGGTTTCACCGGCAAAATATGCTTCACAGAGATTACAAACGTGATGTGGTCTCAGTGTTTCATCAGAGATCGCAAAGTGCGCGAAGTGTTTTCGACACGAAGCGAAGAAGCGACAGAGAACAACCTAGGCGGCATCGAAGTGATGACATCAGGCGAAACGCAAGAAACACGGAAAAGAATAACGAAATATCACAAAAAGAGAAGTTAATGAGTTGTCGCAATGACGAAAGGATCGTGGTAGACAGGGACAGCTTTAAGAACAGTCGAGCATGGCCAAAGTCGCTGATAGAAGAGATCAAAGACATGCTGAAAATCGAAGATCATCATGTTATTTATTTTAAAGACATTACAAATGTAGAATGGTGTCCTAAATTTGTCAAACCAGACATCCGTGGTCATGTTAGAGGAGGTAAGGATTTGCTCCATCACAGGTGTCGCGATTGCCGGCGTTTGTGTCTCCATCTTCTTGGTCGCCCAGGATCAAAAAGACAGTGTTTGAAATGCTCAAGGAAATGGGATAAGAAATATATTCCAGTGTGGTATTACCACTACGGCTGTAAATATTGCTAGAAATTGTGAACTTCAAGTTACAGAAATCAAAGGGCTCCAAGAGCCAGCTCATTCAACAATGACTGAGTTGCATTAAATGCTCTCTAGCTTAAGTTATGAAATATTGGTAGACTTGAACCCTGTAAATTAGAATCCTCAAGAGAAACAACAGTTTGAAATAGCAGGGGTTAAGTTTGAATAGTTAACAACTATTCACCGAAGTGTAGGTGGCTAGCGGAGGATATTTACCAAGCCACGAAGCGCAAGGTAAATGTCCACTGCTAGCCACCAAAACTGAGGTGAATAGTTGCTTTAGTATATGCTAAAACAGTGAGATAATGTACAGCATAAAAAATTAATTTGGATGATTTCTTCACTTGTCACAGATGCAAACCGGGACACCATTTTTTCTCGAGTTGCTCGGAGGTAAATAGCAGAGGATATTCAGAGTTTGACTGGCCAATCATAGTGTGGCTTCAATGCTATCCACTGTTTTATTATATACTAGTTATCATTAGTCGTGAGAAAATATCCAACAGTCCTCATAGGGATTGAAAATCCAACAGTCCCCTCTGTGAGAGAAATGGGCATTATCTGGGATCACACATTATTAATCCATTGCCATGAACACTAAAACCTCACAAATCATTTTGAACAAATTGCCATTAGCAGAATATTAATGGTCAGCTTTTGGCACTAAGAGCTCTGGGATGGATTGGGTAACCAATTTGAGCTATGATTGGTTGATGGTTGCCTTTGAAAACCATTGATCGATTATTATAGCTCACATTTTGTACCTGAACCATCCCAGTGATTGTAAAAGCAAAGGGTACATACAAACCAAGTGGCCTATCCGTCCAGAGCTAATCATCTGGTTTTTGTAGTGTGAAGTGACAAAGAGTATTTCTTCTTCCCCCTTAATGAGATGCTGTGGGAGGTGTGGTGGCCTCATGGTTAGTGCGCTCGACTCCGGAGCGAGCGGTCCAGGTTCGAGCCCTGGTCGGTGACATTGTGTTGTGTTCTTGGCAAGACACTTTACCCTCACGGTGCCTCTCTCCACCCAGGTGTATAAATGGGTACCAGCAAATTTAATGCTCTGGGGTAACCCTGCGATGGACTAGCATCCCATCCAGGGGGGAGTAAAAATACTCCTAGTCGCTTCATGCTACAGAAATGAAGATAAGCTCCGGCCTGGTGGGCCACAATTGGCTCATATATGGGAGGCTAGTCCATTGCAGGGTTACCCCCAGCACTAAGTTCACAGGTACCTTTTATATAGCTGGGTAGAGGAAGGCACTGGGAGAGTTAAGTGTCTTGCCCAAGAGACACAACACAATGTCCCCAGCAACCCAGACCTCTCAATCCAGAGATGAGCGCACCATAAGGCCACTGCACCTTCTACCATCCCAGTAAATTATGCTAAAAGTGTTAAAAGCTTGAACTTAGCCTCTCCAAAGTTCTGTTAGGGCAATAGGTACCTAAGAGTAACAAAATGGTAAGATACTTTGTGAAATATTAAAGATATCTACTTAAATGACTATGCTCAGTCTGTTAGATAATAATACTTTGATAATTTTTACAGCATTTACACTGATCAATAGCAGTTTACAATAATTTCATCGAAGGCTAGATAAGAAAAATATACAATAGCTGAGTCAAGAAGTAATGCCAGCATGGGCAATACTGTACACAGACTATCCTCAGATAGATACGTATTCATAATTTTTCTAATATTGTATAAATAAAAGAATGCACTTGTGTATATGTATATGTATATGTGAATTATTTCATATATTCTTCACATATATGTGTAGACATGGAAATTTTTTCACCAAACCAGACTCCTAAATTTCAAGCACAGGCAGCAAAGTAATGTCATTATCATCAATTTGTAAACAAACATTGTGATCTAACTTACTTAGGTGATATTTCAATAACACCTTGAGTTTGTCATCATTAAATATAGTCTGAATTTCAGCCATCTCTTCCCTTTACCCTGAGTGGGGCGCGGGCAAGAGACTCTCGCCCGCGCCTCACTATATGCTTGGATATTTGTCCTTGGACATTATCTGTTCCTCGAAGCTCACAGTTTTCCTTGAGCTACGCTCTCGGAAAAACTGTTCGCTTCTCAGAACAGATAATATCCACGGACAAATTTCCTGGCATGTTTTTGCACCAAATGGAGGCTATTTATTTAACCAGCTTCAAATAGCTGCAATACACCTTTCCAGGGCCCTCACTCCAACATCTTGACTGACTTGGCCATCTGGCTTGAAGCTTACGTGAAGCTGAGTGTCATCAGTAAGCCATGTAGATGTGGTAGGTGTCTTTTGGGGTTTACCTCAGTGTAAAAACCTGTGAAGTTTTTCTTTGTAGCTATTGTTAGGGTTGGGGTCTATTATGTTAACTACTTTGTATTTTTTGTTTGCATCACTGGTGAGTGTTACAAGTTCTTACACTGAGGATGAGCCTGTTTCTCTGTAACATAAAACAACTGAGATGAGTAAATAATAAATAGTATATGCCCAAAACAAGAGTCTTGAGGTACCCAGCAATCGAGGTTGAAGCTAGGCTCGATTTCTGCCGCTCTCTCGTGTCTGGTCTACCCTCCCCGAGAAGAAGGCAGCAGCGCGGGCTCATTTCCCCGAACAGCGGCTGGAAATCGAGCCTAGGTTGAAGCAGCTGGAATGTATTCCAGTGATGGATATCCACTGATTTCTATTATTTCTAACTATATGTTTTGAACCAGTTCAGGACTGTCCCTTGTAACCTGCCTTTGTTTTGTAGTGTTGTCATTAGCAGCACTATCAATATCATTAGATTTCTTGTCAATTGTTTGGCTTTTACACCGGGGGGGGGGGGGGGTACTCCCTTACATGGGCTAAATAGGTATGTGCAGCCCCAAAGGGTATAGTTTTTTAAGCCATTTTTAGTCATAAATAGGGTATCAATTTTGGCTGATTTTGGCCATTTTGGTCATAAATAGGGTATGGTTTTTGTACTCTAGCCTCAATATGGGTTTGTTTTTAAGAAACCAAAAGAAAATTAACAAAAGCACTTCACAAATTATGTTTACGGTAATTTAACTTTGGTCTGAGCTAGGGATCCAATTATAACGCACGTCTGAAACAGGATTTTGATGTAAGGTTCAGGTCATAAATAGGGTTTCGAATTTTTTTTCGAACTAGGGAACTATTTTAATTATAAGGCAGGTCTGAAACAGGGCATGGATGAAAGGGTGTAGAAGCTGAAAACAGAAGAGATTTGCCAAAGCCAGTCGGTAGAACAGCAACGATATCTTTGCCTTTCTGTAAATATACAAAACCAACGACGGAAAGTTTCAACGATTAAAAGCAGATCCAAGTCGAATAGCACAGACAGTTTCTCGTCATCTTGATTTCGCGAATTTCGGCACTTTTGATTATGCAAGTCTCGCTAATTTATTACACCCAGGATTTCAGGGTGTAAGATGGGCACGTGACCAGCAGCCGATGCCAGGGTCTTTTCCCGCCCCGCCCCAAGCCCGGGAAAAGGCCCTGGGAACGAAGTTGGCATGGAACCGCAGGCAGACCACAGACTCGGAGCATGTTACAAAATAGGGCCGAATCAGGATCAAACTCCAACAGGAGACACGATAGACCGGCGAAATATGATGGTATAAAGGGTTTCCAGAAGTGTTAGACCAACTCAAAGTAGACTAAATTTTCCATTTGTATCCTAAAACTTATGTCCATTTGCTGTGGAAAGTAAGTAACTTTTTTGGCCTTTACATACCGCCGCATACGCTAAAAAGTCGAACATGTTTTATACGTTCAACAGTCAGGGTCATATTTTGTGCTTAATACGGTTACAATAGCTAAACGAAACACCATTATACGCTAAACAATGAAACCCATTGAAAGTCTAACACGACACAAAGGAAACACAAGAACGAAGAGCCTGCTGAAAACGCGAGCTAACCAAGGTGACGTTACAATGTTTTCAGATATATTGCTAACCTAGCTTTCCACATTCAAGTTGATCACTTAGCAGTAAGCTGAACTGATCATTTGTCCCCATATTCATCGTACAATGAAGGCGAACTAATTAACTGAATCTCACAACGGTTAAGTTGGGAGAGAATTCACACAGCAATTTAACGCTATTTATATAATAATTCAGTGTAAAGACAAACTCAGGTCTCGAAGTTAACTTTTCAGTCCACTTGGAAAGTTCGGCTAGTAATATTTTTTTCACTAGCAAACTGGTAAGACCACTAACAAATTCTTTCTAAAAATTTGGGAGACATGAATGATTCAGTGTAACTCGCAAAAGTTCAGTGCTACTGGATGTTTTTCTCACTCGCAGATTATCAAAATCACTCGCACTTGGTCTCGAGCCCTGCAAACAAACGCAGGTTTTCAATTTATCGAAATCGAGGGCATGTCTCCTTTCTGAAAAGTTCCGCCAGTTATCGGGTTCCAAAAAGATTTTTCGTTTGGTCTCTCGTTTGCATTGAAAACTTAGGAAAAAGTAGTTTAATTTTGAAATTCAAACAATAGAAATTTGAAAAAACAAAATCGTACTGTGACCGCGTACTTTTATCGCAAAGCTGCCGCATTGTTCCTTGTATTCAAATTTTAATTTAGAGGAACGGCCCCTATTTAATGCATTGTAATATTACGCGGACAGAGACCTTAAACATAGTTTCAGTTTATTGTCCTTTATAATTAAGCAACATTCGCGACTGTACAACTTTTATGTCTACTGTAACTGAATAAGTCAACAACTCAATTTGAAAATCTAGGACACGACTAAAGAGAGCGCCTACTTTTGAATTGCCAAGTGTCATATCAGGCCCGTAGGGAGGGGGGGTGCGATGGGTGCGCCCGCACCCCCCCGCAGACTGCTGAGGTCCACTTTTTTGTTAAAAAAATAAATAGTAAAAAAAAAATAATAGTGTTGTTCTGTTTGCCAAGATGCACCCAAGGAGGCTTGAGCTTGGCACACTTCTGAAAGATCGTGATGATCAGCAGCCAGCCGAGTGAACAATACGGATTTACAACTTTATTTCTATTTTTGTTATTTTTAAATAGTGACATTGGCATTGTTATTCTCTACATTGTAAAATACATACGTAAAGCATCAAAATCAATTTTGAAGTTCAAAATTTGACAAATATCCACGTTTTTAGGTTCGCTTTTAGCGACCTATATTGCTATCATACTGACCTTCAAAACGCACGAAATGCAGTCTCAGACAACTTAATTTTCAAAATTTCCCGGGGGGGCATGCCCCCGGACCCCCCTAGTCAAGAGCGCCTCCGGCGCTCGTTGGTCCGTATAATCAACTGATCGCACCCACCCGTAAAAAATCCTGGCTACGGGCCTGCATATAATATTCAAAAGGTAGCAGTGATAAGAGGTAAACTGTGCTATTATTTAGAAAAAGGAGAAGAAGTGCATTGTAAAAAACGACAGACGCAAATTAAATTGTTATGTTACCGTTAATGTCAGGCGCTGTGACGGTTTTCCGAACCGACCGCGCTGATGCAATGATACGCGCGGTGTCAGTGGCGAGAAGAAACAAACACACGCACAGTGTGACTACCGCGATACAAACGTGTTTAAAGGTAATGCAAGGAAAAGTTTGATACAATAAAATATGCACTGCCATGCAAAGGAGACTGCAAGTCATCAATATTGCATGACAAACTTTCCTGTGCCTTGAGCTGGGGACTGGCAGGTGAAACAAGACCAAAACTGCAGAGTTGTCGGGACGAAAAAAGATGGCGGCTGCCGAGGAGCAGAGTACAGCAACGAGAAGAACCCAGTATGACTCACTCTGCTTCAACCATGTTGCGACGACAGAGAGGGCAAAGGCAGGGCCACAGATGATTCGCACTTCACTGAGGAAATCTTTCAGGCTCTTTGGCCATCGCAGGAACTGAGTTAGGGCAAAAAACAATGAAAATGACGGCAAAATATATGAACCGCGTTCAGTCAGCCAAGATACAATTATGCACGCACCAAGCACCAAGGTCTTGAAATATTCCCATGGATTAGTCAGCATCAAATACATGTCCCTGATAGCTGAGACCGTGGCTATTACTGCTGTTATTATCTGCAACCAAACTTCCGGCAGCAAAAAATGCGCAGAGATTACGAGAATAAGAAGCGCACTATCCAGTTCTAAACGGGCCGAAAAATGTTCATTCCATTGGAAACGTTTCTTGAAAAATATAGTGAGTTTGACTCCAATCCATAAAGATGAACAAATCACCAAGAAAAACTCCCAAGAAATCGGCATTTCGATGTTCAGATGAATTGCTGCCATTGAACTTATGATGCCTACATGCATGAGCCAATACCCAGCTAGAATATTGTTATCCAACATTTTCACGTATTTTATCTTTGACTCAGACATTTTATCCGTCGAAAATGTGCAGTCGTTGACGACACGGTTTTCACTTAAGGTATGGTACGCGCAGTCCTTCACCGCATATTATTGGTTAAACTTGGCTTGTTTACGATGAGCACTAAGCAACTATTGTTTCAAGTAAACCGTTCAGTTTAGCAATTGGTTGTCCGGTACGAGTCGGGTTTCCTTTAATTAATTTATTTATCTATTTATTTATTTAACTTCGCCTAAAATACTAACTTATATTCAAGGGAAACAATATTTAGGCAGGGGACCACTGCAGCGTAACCAATTAAAGCAAATTCAGAATAGCCGGCCACTTTATTTACATGTGTTGGTGTGCTTTAAAGAGCAATATAATAGATGCTATTCTTATTCAATGAGATGGTAATGAGTGGCCGGGTATTCTGGAGTTTTGCCCACACCGCGGACACATGTAAATAAAGTGGCCGCGTATTCTTAAGTTTCTCCGCGCCATTCTTATTCAATGAGATGCCGATAAGTGGTTGGGTATTCTGGAATTTAGCCCCACCGACACATGTAAATTCTGAAGTTGCTCCTATAATAATAGCAAAGATATCAGTGACGTCACCTATTGTTATTAATATGCCAACCAGAGAACTATTGGCTGGAGAAACAAAGAGTTCTTTTGTTTAACGTTTTCAACATTTAAATAACAAAAACAATGTTTGTAAACAAATATCTTCTCTATAATATCTGGCCGAGTGATCAACAAGAACTGTGGAACCTATTAATTCCATTTTTTACGAACAATGGAGCACTTTCCTTAAGTATACAATAAGCTACGTTGCCTTTTTTGAAATATGCATAAATAAATTGCGTGTGTCTAATGAGCTTCGCATTTCAGTTTATTCGTCCAGTATCCGACGAACGCGTAAGCCCTCACTTACTGTCAAGGGTTGCTTAGGCGGTGACGGAGCCCGCGCGCCTCGCAAGGTCAACGAAGCAACGGGCATTTGGTTGATATATTTATTAAAATATTGATCGTGGGAAAGTTAGATATTGCACAAAAGGCTTTTGTTTCTCGCTACGCGACGCGAGTTAGGCACTCTGCGATCTGATCACATTGAACAGTAATTCCAGTTAATCCAGGGAATCCAAGCAAGAGACCCACAACCAAGTCTCCGAATGTGCGTAAGCCGCATTCACGGAATGTCAATTAGAAGCGCGCATGCTTCACAAATCATCAGAGGTATTTCTCTTTCAAAGGACTTGTCCCTAGTTCGAGAACTTTTGCGAATTATTATTTTACGCATTACACAGTTGACGTTAACTCATTTTTTCTTCAAAAGAGGAGGTTAAGAGTTATTTGAGTACGCGGAACAAAACAATTATGATACTTTTTGTTCTAATATGTTAATTTGTTTTAAAGGGACGCGTTCTAAGGTTTCAAAGATATCGAACCCATATAACCGGTGTAGTTGGCTGCAGGGAGTAAAGTTCTAGTTACAAGGGATTCCTGTAAATCTCTTTTGGTACCATTTCGGAGTTAATTAGAGCTGTTTTTCGATAACAAATCTCGAACTTGTTTATCTCTGAGGACAGAGTGCTTAGGCCGAATCAATCAGCCAATCTCAGTGCGTTACGTACACAGTGAGATTCAATTCTAATAGCACCGTTTAGCGGTAAACAAAGCATTCTGCATCTAGTCCAGCTACAGTCCAGAGAGAAATAAACTTGTCAAGACGATCTCGTGTGTAACTACTGTAACTTGTGCACTACTCCATTTTGGAGAAGTGACCCTTACACACCTTAAATCTGTTTGGTAACAATATATGCAATTTCCTTTAAAGTACTTTGGTACTTTCGGTGTTTTTAATCGCTTGTGGATACTTCAAAATTACTCATGGGCAACTAGAAAACAACTGGTTACAATTCACTAGCTTTTTAATTTCACCACCAGCAAATCAAATGTACCACAATTTCAATGTTTCGAGGTGTTCAGAGTTTCAGCTCTGACGGACTACAGGTAAAAGCGTGACCTAAGTAGATTTTATTTTTGTTTCTTTTAGTTCTCGTTTTGACATTGTATTGCATTATCGATTTGTCTCAAAACTTTGACGTGGCATAATTTGACTGAGGCCTGGTTTAAACGTCGCATTTTACATGCACCGAATCAAATACTAATTTTAGTCGACTCGAATGAATACGTTCGGCTGATTTGATTTAAACGTCGCATTATTTTGCCGAATAAAATTGCTGAGCGCGAGCGACGTGTTTTAAATTCCCATTAGAGCAAACATAAATTACTTACATAATTTCAATTCGATTCGGCACATGTAAAATTAGTCGAATATTCGACTGGATCAGTCGAATATTCGACTGACTCGCATCGAATTGAAACATGTCGCATTTAATTGATTTAGACGTCGCATTTTACATGCATTTAACTTGGCAATTCGATTCGGCGCATGTAAAATACGACGTTTAAACCAGGCCTTAGGGAGGTTAACCGTGAAAAGAATTCAATATCACATTGTATCAAGTTCTGAGAAAAATCATCCGCGTTTTCCACGAATTTGAAAAAGTCACTTCCGGTATGTATGGATTTTGGATTGGGCAATGCGCAGATCTTACTCAGTCTACAAGGAAGAGAATTGTTTTCCTTATGACAATGACAAGTCGGTCAAGCCTATTTTCTAGAACTTACCTGCTTGCCAAGCAGGTAAGTTCTAGAAAGTAGATCACAGTACTCGTTCAAGTCTCCTAATAAACAGCATTTCTTAGAAAAAAGACGTCAATTCTAAACGATTTGATTGCCTCATTTCCGAGAAAATCTAATGCGTCATTTCCGGTGTTTGTTAGTTGATTGTTCAAATGCAAGCATATTCAAACAAGCATATTCAAACAAGCATATTCAAACAAGCATATTCAAACAAGCATATTCAAACAATCAACTACCAAACATTGTGTGCTACCAAAAAAATATTCGTGCAATCTGAGTACACACCATGATAAGGCGCTTTGCAAGCAAACCCTGTCTTTTGACGATGGCAAGAAATTTTCACCACCAAAAAATGCTTCACAGAGATTACAATCGCGATGCGGTCTCAGTGTTTCATCAGAAATCACAAAGTGCGCGAAGTGTCTTCGACACGAAGCGAAGAAGCGACAGAAAACAACCCAAGCGGTATCGAAGTGATGACATCGGGGATAACTCAAGAAACACGGAGAAGAATTACAACGAACTATCACAGAAAAAGGAGTTAATGAGTCGTCTCAATAATGAAAAGATCGTCGTAGACAGGAACAACTTCGAGAACGGTCGACATTGGCCAAAGTCGCTGATGGAAAAGATCGAAGAAATGCTTGAAATCGAAGAGCATCATGTCATTTATTTTGAAGACATTACAAATGTGGAGTGGTGTCCGAAATTTGTCAAACCAGAAATCCGTGGACATGCAAGAGGAGGCAAGGATTTGCGACATCACACGTGTCGCGATTGCGGGCGTTTGTGTTTCCATCTTCTTGGTCGCCCTGGATCAAAGAGACAGTGTTTGAAGTGTTCAGGGAAATGGGATGAGAAATATATTCCAGTGTGGTATTACCACAACGGCTGTAAATATTGCAGGAAAAAGTAACCGGTTCAAGTTAAAACTTCAAGTTTCAGAAATTGAAAAGTTGTCAGACATCTTTAAGCTAGCATATTTAACCGGCGATGTAACTTCACTCAGTTTTCATATTTACTTGGTGTAAAGAAACGGTTGGCTTCGAAATTTGGATAATTGCAAGTTGTTTCGTATTTCGTCTTTCAAAGCATTGCTGCCTCCATCTGGCTTCTCTTCCTCGGTGAAAGAACCTCACCGGCCGCACAACGCAAGTGAAGTGGTAATGGTTTCAGACATTCTGCTAATCAAGCTTTCCACTTTTAAGTTAATAACATAGCATTAGTCGAAGTGATCGTTTGCCTCCAGATTCATCGTACAGTGAACTGATTCGAACTAGTTAACTGAATCTGACAACGGTTAAGTTGTAAGAAACTTGTGTTACTGGAGTAACCCTGTTTACTCAAAACAGTGAAGACAAACGCAGTTTTTAAATTTATCGAAGTCTGCCACGCTTAAGGCTTTTTTGAAATTCAAACAAAATAAAAATAGAGTTTACCGTGTTTTTATCTCGAAACTGTTGTATGACTCCTTGAATTAAAATTTTTCAATCATGTTGTCGGAGCCAGACTCCCTTTTAACGCATTGAAACATTACACAGACAGAGACATTAAACATAATTTCAATTTATTGTCCTTTATAATTAAACGGCAACATTTGTTCTACAACTTTTATGTCTACTTTGATTGAATAAGTCAACAACTCAATTTCAAATTGATTTTAAAATATAGGTCACGAAATAAAGAGAGCGTCTATGTCTTTGCTAAGTCTAATAATAATTCGAGAGGTGATCAGTGATAAGCCAAGTCACCGGTCATTATTCACAGAAAGGATAAGACTCCCTTTTAGTGCCTTGTAACATTACATAGAGGCCTTCCTTTATATAATTAAACAACATTTGATCTACAACTCAACTTCATTTTGATTCAAATTGATTTTGAAAATCTAGGACACAAAGTACTGAGAGAGCGCCCATTTTTTATTGCTAAGTCTGATGATATTCCAGACGAGGTAATCAGTGATAACCAAAAAATCTGTGATTATTCACAAAATCGATAAGAAATAAATCGTAAAAAATAAGAGACATATTACCGTTATTGTAAGGCACGCCGGATGACGGTAAAGGCGGCTGTGGCAATGATACGCACGGTGTCAGTGGCGCCAAGAAAGAAACACACGCACAGTGTGACCACCACGATACAAACGTGTTTAAAGGTAATGAAAGGAAAAGTTTGATACAATAAAATATGCGCTGTTATACAAAGGAGACTGCAAGTCATCAATATTGCATGACAAACTTTTCTGTCTCTTGAGCTGGGGACTGGCAGGTGAAACAAGACCCAAACTTCAGAGTTGTCGGGACGAAAAAAGATGGCGGCTGCCGAGCAGCAGACTACAGCAACGAGAAGAACCCAGTATGACCAGCCAGAGGGTTCACTCCGCTTCAACCATGTTGCGAGGACAGAAAGGACAAAGGCAGGGCCACAGATGATTCGCAATTCACTGAGGAAATCTTTCAGTCTCTTTGGCTTTCGCAGGAACTGAGTTAGGGCAAAAAACACGGAAATTGACGGCAAAATACATGAACTGCGTTCAGTCAGCCAGGATACAATTATGCAGGCACCAAGCACCAAGGATTTGACATATTCTCCTGGATTAGTCAGCATCAAACACATGTCCCAGATAGCTGAGACCATGGCTATCACTGCTGTTATCATCTGCAACCAAACTTCCTGCAGCCAAAAATGCGCAGAGATTATGAGAATAAGATTCGTGCAATCCAATCGGGGGAAAAAATGTTCGCTCCATTGAAAACGTCTCTTGAAAAATATAGTGAGTTTGACTCCAATCCATAAAGATGAACAAATCACCCAGAAAAACTCGGAAGAAACCATTTCGATGTTCAGGTGAATTACTGCTACTGAACGTACAATGCCCACATTCAAGAAACAATACCCAGCTAGAATATATGTAATCCCTTTTAGAGTCTTTTGTTTAATAATTTTCGGGGAAAATTTTCTTCTCCCTTCCGGTAGTTCTTAGAACTTTCTTCAATGACTTCCGGTGTTTGCAACTGCTGTGGGCACTTCAAAATTTCACGACCACCAAATCAAACATGCCAGAATTTTAATGTTTCGCGGTGTTGAGAGTTTTAGCTCTGACGGACTACAGGTAAAGGGTGACCTATGTGGTTTAGTTTTATTTTCGTTTATTGTGGTTTTCGTTGGGTGTCTAGAAAACGACGACCTAGAAAACGACGACCTAGAAAATGACGACCTGGAAAACGACGACCTAGAAAACGACGACCTAGAAAATGACGACCTAGAAAACGACGACCTAGAAAATGACGACCTAGAAAACGACGACCTAGAAAACGACGACCTAGAAAACGACGACTGACGGACTGGCTGACTGGCTGACTGGCTGACTGACTGACTGACTAACTGTTTGACTGACTAGCTGACTAACTGACTGACTGACTGACTGACTGACTAACTGACTAACTGACTGACTGACTGACTGACTGACTGGCTAACTGACTGACTGACTGGCTGACTGGCTGACTGGCTGACTGACTGACTGACTGACTGGCTAACTGACTGACTGACTGACTGACTGGCTGACTGATTGACTTACTGGCTGACTGACTGACTGACTGATTGACTTACTGGCTGGCTGGCTGACTGGCAGGTGGATGGATAGAGAGATGGATATACAGACTGACGGACAAAGTATGGGATGATAAAAAGAACGAGCGACCACTCTTTCACCTGACTTTCCAACTAACCAATAGACTAAAACTCAAAAATGTTTTCTGATCTCAACCCACCTCTTTCTTTGGAGTATTACTTCCTCCATACTTCAAGGAATGATACATGACCACTACATGAAGTGGAGAGTCACCAACATCGTCTTGCGCATTGACTTGCGCTCCGTTATCTAACAACAGCTTGGCTATAGTCACGTGTCTCTTATCCACTGCTAATAAGAGAGGGGTCTGTTGACGACTGTTACGAAGGTTGACGTCAGACTGAGGGCGAGCCTGCAATCAAGATGTACCGAGTTCTTATTTTGAGTGTTCATGGATCGAGACGGGGTCGAAAACCTTTGCGAGGAAACCTTCAGCAAGTTACAATCTCGCAAAAAGAACATGGCCAAAATCTAGCCATCTTGATCGAACAAACTTGGTTAATAATGGATTTATCGTACTGCCTTTAGGGAAAATTTTTGTCAGGGGACAGAGTGGGTAATCCCGAGCGGGCAAGATGGCGCCATCTTACCTGCTCGGGTAGCCAATCACAGCACAGTATTTGGTTAATCTTGCCCGCTCATGAAGCTGGTAATAAAATACGACAAGGTAGTGTAAGAGTACAACTAGGAGTTGGGGTCGGATTATGAAAGTTTTTGCAGTTTAATCAACAGTATGTCAATTAAATCGTGTGAACGTATTCATGCAGCTGTACCTTAATGAGGCATTCAACAACACTGTGATGTCCATTAAGTGAAGCTAAGTGAAGCGCAGAGAATCCATCATCTTTGACAACATTGAGTAAGTCTGGAG
>JAHPZR010014806.1:25000-27500 GCA_019787425.1 Platygyra sinensis | reverse complement strand
AGTACTCAAGATGTTCGAAAAATATAGTAAGCTGTTCTAATCTGCAGCATTCATTTTGGCGAAACTACACTCTTTTGCGCCCTCCAACGTTTATGTGAATTTACTGTCAAGGTTGGACAGAAATTACAAGGTAGAAAACTAGTAGGTATCGACAATAGGATGAATAATCTTGAATAAATCAAGTGAAAACAAGAGAGAATCTTTAGTGCTTCCATCGTGAATACAACCAGTGACGTCACAAGGTCCTTAAACTCGGTTCCAGAGCCCGGACACAGTTATGCTCCAAAAAGACGATTTCGGCAGCTAAAAGAAGCACTTTCCGTAAGGATTTGAAAGAAATAAAGTTCACCACCATTTTAAGCACGCTTGAAACTACAAAGTGGGCTAATAAAAGAGAGTAGGAAAATTTCGTTTCAGTGGCACTTTAAGGTATTTTCCCACATTATGATGCATAGAATGGGTGCTAGCGCTATTTATTGGGACTAAAACCGGTTTTCTGATTCATTCGTTGCTTTTTCAACTTTTGATCTGTTTGCCTTTTTATTCATCTCAGAAAGTATATAATATTGCCTTTACATCACTTCCATGACTCGTCAGTACTCCAATTTCATGACTTTCCAGGCTTGGAAAATGAAACTATAGAATTCCATGACTTTCCAGGTTTTCCATGACCCATACGAACTGCTGTGCAGTTTGGAACTTGTATCATACCTTATCTGGATGAACACGTAACAGTTCTTTTAGTTTCTCCAAGTTTCCTTGTCCTGCTTCACTGATTATCATCGATCCAATGTCAGTTGAGCTGTTAATACGCAGGTGATCTAACAAGGAACTCAGTGATTGGTCTATAAGGAAAACAAGCACGAGAATCAGAAATATGAACTCAGTACAATCATTGAAACTCAGAAGCACAAGTTTATGACAAAGATAAGAGATTGACGAGGATGACAGTTGTACATGTATAAGAGAGTACAGACTGTCACTGGTCAAATTAGCGGGGCACATTCTACCGTGGGCACACTGAAATTTAATGCTGTTTTGTTGCTAAAACGTTATATGATTAATTGCCAAGTATAGCTGAAAGTAAAAGTTTAAAAGTAACTTTAAATATCATTTTGTGTTTTAAAATCTGCTAACAACTTACAGTCACAATGCTTTTAAATTGATTTGTTTTACTTTCAATGTTCACCACAAATTTGAAGCCATACTGCATGAATGGAAATCACTCCTGACACAAAGCATACATGTAATAAAACAATATCAAGTACTTTAATACTGTAAACCTTGTCTTCTTGGTATGGTAAATTATTAGAATGCTCATTTTTCTCTCTTTGATTTATGGCTGGTGCACTTCATGCTTGAGCCATATACAAGGGAATAAACTTAGTCCATATCTTACAGTGCACACCTCAAACTCAGTTATTAGAAGTACTATTAATAAAGTTATACCTATTTCCCTTTGTGACCGTTGAGATTGTCCTCGTTCTTCACTGTTTGAATATGGATGCTCTTGTCGCTGAGCAGAAGATGATGTAGATGAAGATGATGGCTGTAGGATCCCTTGGAGATTTCCGTGCTGCAATGTGGATTGTTGCGGCTGTTGATCTGTAGGTGTAGCTGCAGAGGCCTCCTTTACAAGTACTGCTGGATTGAATGTCCATGCATTGTCTGCTATGGCTACTCTAACATCGCCATCAGAGTAAATCTTTAAGACCCTACCAACTTTGTCTAAGGCCTGTTGAGGCATCAACAATACACAACATCAATACAACATTACAGGTCCACAGACCAAGTCTACATGTACACTGTAGGGAATAGTAGAAATACACTGTACCCTTAGTGTGGCTGCATGCTGTGGAAACTGGAGTTAAATTTAACACCTGGTAAGCTCCCTAGGCTCAAGACAGACTTTAAATTTAACAGACTTTAAAACAGTAAAAATAATTTTTTTTCAATAAGAAGTCCATCTAAAAAGAAACACATGACATTACTTTACTCTTGCATTGCCTCTCTCCACACAGGTGTATAAATGGGTACTGGCAAACTTAATGCTGGGGGTAACCCTGCTATCGACTCTCATCTCATCAAGTGGGAAGTAGAAATTCTCCTAGTCGCATCATGCTACAGAAACCAGTATAAATGTAAGCTCCAGCTTTAGGGACCACTCGGCCCAGCCCAGACTCCATCTTTACCACACCAGAACACCTACTGTGTAGCAGGTCAGTTAATTATAAGAATTATCCAGTACAGTATCACACTACTTACCACAGTCATTTCATTGGCCCACTCTCCATGCCCAGCCTGCAGTTTCTTGACTAATTCTTTATCTTTCATTACACGCACTTTGTCATTAACATGAAACTGGTCAACCTAAATACAATGAACAATGTATTACAGACATACATGAACAATAAGGTTCCAGGCTCAAATACATAATAAATTACATGTAGATTTTTTTTCTGTTTGCTGTAATCTTTAGTAGTTTTTGATGATTTTCTTT
>JAHPZR010014806.1:2500-20000 GCA_019787425.1 Platygyra sinensis | reverse complement strand
TTTCCCCATTTCCAATCGGGACCACGCACGACACGACAGCCGGCTTCCATGTATCCTTTCAATTTAATTATTATTCGTGAGAAAACATTCCTTCAAAAGATCTAGGCAGAATTGACCGCTCAATTTCTTCGCAGAATTATAAATCGCGTTTGTTGATTTTCTTCGAACTCATCAACCTAAGTTCCTGTGGACAGCGGATTAATCTCGACCCAGTTCCTTTAAATCAAATTCACGCCCACGGCCGGATGTGGTGTGAGTGACCTCACACCAAATGTGCTTCTTGTTAACGCCAAATATAAATGTCTGGCCTTATAAGTTAAATGAAAAATCTTTCCGGTTACACCAGTTTAAACTATCAGAGATGATGATGTTCACGAGAAAGCCAGGGAGGTACTTGTATAATTATACGTCACTAGACTAAATTAATAATATCGTTGGCTCCTACAATTGTAGCTTGTTCTGGGCTCTTCAACTCATTCATACTGAACCTATTAACTTAGTATAATCCCCATTCAATCTTTCACCACAGGCGAATAAGGAAATGTACCAACGTCATCAAGGTGACTGTTGTGAGATCTATTTCATCTTCGGCAAACTTTGACGCTCATTGAACCCGAAATTAACCTCCGCTAAATAAAATAACGTGCTTTCTCGCGATGCGTCGTTCCGGAAGCGGCACTCAGATTTGCCTACAATTTCAAAAGTGATTAGAAAGCCATAATTGGCCGTTTTACTGAAAAAGTGGATTCAAGCTCATCGATAGCTTTTCTACTAAAATAAATCACTTTTTCAAAAAGGAATTCCCGAATTCCGGTCAGATAACAAACAACAATCAGCCCCGAGAAAAGTTGTCCGGGGTGTGGCGGAATTCCTCAGTTAGCGTCCTTGAGTAGTTAATGTACTCAACGGATATTGAAAAGGTCAAGGCTTAGAGAGCGCCAGAATGCCAAAAAGAGTTTTCGAGATAGAGCTTTCGTTGAGTACAATCCGGAATGAGGGTTCCTTGGCTCCAAGCGGTCTCAAAAATTACTAACACTGGTGCGGATGGATTAAATGGTCGAGTTTATCAATTTGAGCAGCTTTTCATGCTTCCGTCGATTGTATTTTATTGTTTTGATCCACTGATCAAAAAGTTTAGAATATACTGTTACTTCGAGAAGACATTCCAGTCCTGAAAAAGTCGAAACTAAATGTAACAATGTTTTCTTGACCAAAATATAACTCTCTGGTACCAAACAAGGGCGTAAAACGTTTGATAACGAAGGGATACTTTGGGCGCCACAACATATACACAGGTTCAACAACAAAATTCAGTGTGCTGTTGTTTTTGTTAGAGGAAGGGGAATGGATAAAAATCATCATTGTTTGCCTTGTTCCCGTTATTCCACGATTTTTACGGCTAACGTTTTTGGAGATATGGTGTCCGAGCTTTTTCAGTTCAGGTTTTCATAAGGGAACAACAAATAATTAAGCTAATTATTACAAGCCTTTTAATGGGCACAGGTTGTCTGATCGTTTCGAATTCTTCTTTTGAGTGCATGTAGGATTTTTGTCTGCCCAGATTTAATAGTGTGCAGTATGGGAAACATTCCATAAGGTACTTTGGACCATATTTATGGTCTAGATTAGACAGCAAAATCAAGGACAAATCCACCGGCCTATATTCCTTTAAGTCCAATATACGGCGCATTAACTTAACAGACTTTTAGTAGACCTTACAAGTGACAATTGTGGCTCTTGTCTTATTTGTAGTTCTTAGAAGTTTTAGAACTTTTTTACCACGCGGCTGTATATTTTAGTCGGGATAACTCCGTAAAAACTCCGTAATTTTTATCTTTTAAATTTTAACTTTCAACAAATTTAAGTATTTGTTCCCTATTATTTTAGTGCCCCCAGTTAGCTATTTAAGCTAAAGACATTGACACTGAAATAAAGTTGTTGTTGTAGGATGATCGACTATATTCATGGTAGTTAATAACGTTTAATACATTCCTTTACGCCACAAAACATGAATGTTTTCTCTGCTATGGTATATTGCAATCACTCTCAGTAGTTCCTCGTGGGCTATCAAAGATGAGAAACTCCGCAAAAGAAGTCTTGATTTTGTGCAGCAGAGATTTTTTCTCTCAGTCGAAGCATTCGTACGACTTGTTACGGCACACCAGCCAACAGGAAGAATCATCGCACAATTAATCAATAAACAAATTGTTTGAGCAATCATTTATTTATACTACATGATCAAATAAGCGTAACAGTTGCACAAATCTAAATGCTGACAATCACTTTGTCACTATTTTATTGTATTAATTAATGTAGCGTTCTTAAAACAAATTGTCCAACATTTCTGACTGATTAATTGTTTCTCGTTTTACTGATTTCGCAGCACAGGTATATTATAGGCGAGCTGAGAGAGCCTGGGAAGACAATAACGCTTACATAAAGGACTAAGTCTTATAAACAAGAGATTAAAAATGCCGTGCTGACATCGACACAAAATGATTATACCTGATCCCTTGAACTGAAAGACCGTGGTTGTTGTTTGTTAAAACATTTCAAACTCAGACCTGATAGAAGTTATAAAATCAGTAAAAGCCGTTGGACAAATTGTCTAAAGAGTAAAATCGTTCTCAGCTAGCTACAATCATGCTAAAACTATCGATAGACCAAAGCAGTGGGGCAGTATTATACAAGGGGTGGACCATTTTTCAGAAATCAAGGGGGAAGGGAAAAAGTATCCAGCGTAGCAATTTTCCCCAGCCTGAGTACAAGTACAGGTCTTATTTGTTTCCTTCGTTCCTTTCCTTATTCAAAAAATAAGCAGCAATCAACTCGAAAGCTTTGCTAATTGGTTGTTGCACACTGACTCAAATTGTACATATAGTTATTTATTCTCTATCGATCATTTCGTTTTCTATAATTTCATTTTTTGTCTTTTTCTGATGTACCTGAATAGTGTAAAAAAATGTTGCTATTGTTGTCTTGCCCTCATTGAGGCACGCAAGTTCTTTTGTCGATAATGTTGCCTTGAACGAATTTCTGTCGAGAATTGTCCTTCCTCCTTGATCTTTAATTAATGGTCCAACCCGAAAAGTCTCTTTATATTAATTGAAAAAAAACACTTAAACTCTCATGCATTTAAAATCACTACCAAAATTTGTTAGTACAATCCTATCCATTCACTACTAGAGCATAAAATGAAATTGACTTTTAACACTAATAAACAATACTACACTTTACGCTACTTATGAAACCACAGTTAGCTTACTTAGAGCAAGTATTGCTTGTCAGTAAACACAAAATGAAGTTTAAAATATAATCACCAGTGTCACATCGGTTGAACTATAGTTGTACTACGAGCATTTTTCGGTGTTTTCAGTTTTTCCAGTTTTTAAACTTATGTTGTATACACACGGAAAGCGCGTCACATTTTTACAGTGGTCAACAATTCTCAGTTTGTCATATCACTTCGGATTTCGAAGAGCTTTCATCGTTTTTCATTGCATGTCTCAATTTTAAACATCTCGAGTCATCTCAAAGAGCTTTCATGACTTAATTTTCATCATTTCACATGTGCAAGCTTAAACGATCTCGAAAAATTCAAATTGGTTTTAACACTATATTATCTTTTTTACTCTACTGCTACCAATTTTCTATTGGCGGACGGAGTTCCAAGCTTATGGTAGGTTTTGATTTGTAACGTTCTTTTTTTATCCTTTTACAATTTTTTAGTGCACTTTTTTTGCCAATTTTGTGTTTTTTTTGTGTGTGTTTTGTGTTTGCTTTTTTCTTTCATATTCTTGCTACTCAAAGCTAAACAGACCTTCATCTACTTAAAAATGGTTTCAATACTTCGATATATTTTTTTTCTATCTCTACACAGCTGCCCGCTTTCAAATGGCGGCGTCCTATTTCTATTAAAACTTTAATTTCTAATGTTTTTTTTTATCCTTTTTACACTTTTTTAAATGTTATCTGAAAGATTTTTTGTTTCCCTTTTCCCTTTTTTATTTAACTTACATCTTGATTAAGTACAGATATGCACCTACTAATTTGAAGGCGCTAGAGCGCACCTCAATTCGAAACTGACAAAAATCTCAAGTTATTTTATATCAACAAACTTAAGTGGGAGGCGCGGTGCCTCATGGTTCAGTGCGCTCGACTCCGGAGCGAGCTGTCCGAGTTCGAGCCCTGACCGGGTGCATTGTGTCGTGTTTTTGGGCAAGAAGACACTTTACTCTCACAGTGCCCCTCTCCACCCAGGTGTATAAATGGGTACCGGCGAAATTAATGCCGGATTACCCTGTGATGGACTACATACCGTCGAAGGGGGAGTAGAAATTCTCCTACTCGCTTCATGCTGTAGAACCAGGGATAAGCTCAGACCTGATGGGCCACAATTGGCTCGAATGCAGACTTTCCTTATATAACTGAAGTGGCTTTTCTAAAAATTGGTCCGGTCTTAAGCATCATAACTGTAGCATGCGTTGTTTTATTCTAGATCTGAACTATTACACCGTGAACGAAACCAAAAATCCTGTGACGGTTTTCGTGCTCCAAGTTTTAAATATATCAGATACATAGAATCAGCTTTAAAGCTGTCAATGGAACGATCATTAAGTCATAGACCGTCTATTTGTTAATAACCACCTAACTTGCGACCAGACTAGTTGTCCGCTATGTTCGGACGTCAATACTAGATAGATAGATAGATAGATAGATAGATAGATAGATAGATAGATAGATAGATAGATAGATAGATAGATAGATAGATAGATAGATAGATAGATAGTTTATTCTGATTAAAATCGCAGCCAAAAGCTGAATTAGATTAATCGGCGTTACAATAATGAAATCTAATAAAAATATGAGAAATAATATGATAAAAATTTACCCATATGTAGCTAAAATTTAATATATATCAAATACCTATCACAAACTACACAACTCTTTTATACTTTAAAGTTGTAGTCGTTTATATACAACTGAGGTATCTGCAACGCGAACACTAGTTCGCTGGGAGCTATGATAACTGCTAATTGTCCAAATGCCTTTCGACACCAGATTTTAGGCACTTTTTGAATACCGTACACAATTTTGAAAATATGGTTACTATTAGCTAAACTGTAGTAACAATAAAATATTCCTGTCACTTGGTTTCGTTTCTGATTTGCGTCAGTGGTACAAAATTAAAGCTTGTCGACAAGCTAAAAGAATTTAGATTTTGGTGTTTGCTAGTTGTAATAATATCATAATACAAAACGCTCCTGTTTTCCATTGGTACCATTTTACTCGGTGCCCGTTGACCGACTGTACAGCGGATGACGACAAATTGGGCAACTGCGACTGTGGAGAAAACAAAAGAAATTCGACTTACCCCGGCTTACCTTGATGGCTTGCGTAAAGCTATTTCATATAGAATATTCCTCTAAACATAATGCTGATAGGGAGCATTAAAAAACCTTGAGTTTTGCACAAGTTATGAAGCAATAAGAATTTTCCTTTGTAGGTCAAAGTCATGAATTGATTTCAAGTACGCGAGCCTTTACTAAATTCGAGCCTTCAACTTAGTCGATGCTCGATTTGGACTGGAGCATACCATAGGGAGTTCAATTAATCCCATCGTTATTCGTTTACCAAGGCTGATAACATAACACTGAGATCATACGGAACTCAGTACGTTTTGTCACAATTACCACAGACAGAGAGGCATTTCGACGATCGCAAAAAAATATCTGGCCCTGTTGAGCATGAAGACATTTCAAGTATACTTACACGCCGTTTGCTATCATTGCAATGGCGCACTCTCTATGAACCTTGTGTGAGCATGGCAGGATCTGACAACCGCTGAACGCATCCTGGAGATATGATTAAAGATTTACAACATTTCATTATATATTCTAGCTGCGTGGACATTTCCACATCTTAATTGTTATTATTGACATTAAAACAAAGTCTCAATATTTCAATCGAGATCTCCACAGGGAATACCGGCCCATTGTGGCTAAAACCTATTGAAACTTTCGCAGCAGGGCGAAGTGGAAAAATATTTACTTTAACATTAATAGCTGGAGGGCGGGACTTAGAACGTATATCCTCTTTGAACCAAATTTCACGATTTTGAATACTCCAATATAGAACTAGACCTGGGCTCGATTTCCACCGCTTTCTAGCGTCTGGTCTACTACCGCTCCCTTCACCCCCTCCCCCCAACGACCACGACTGTCACAATTGGAGGACTCTTGTCCATCACCATTTTGTGAACCGTTCGCAGTTCTTTCTTTGGTTGTGTATATTTTTTGTCTCGTGATTTAATCGTATCTTCGATGTAGCCCATTCTTGACTATATATATTAAATACACGCCTCCCTACGGGTTTGGCATCTACAACACTTTTACAGGATTAGCCTGGAAGCGGCTGTTTTCATAATATTTAAAGGTAGATTCCCATGTGAAGCAAATTGATTGCCGGGAATTTATACTTTTTTAATGTTGGATATTCCTTTCACATACAACCCCTATTATTCTAGAGCGCACACACTTTTTCAATAACGGGGCTACCGAACTGGATTGCAAGCGAAATAATATAGAAACCGAAAGAAAGAAACAACGTGCAGACGATGGCGTTCTATAGTGACGTCAAGCTGCTTTCATGACAAGATCATCTGCGTTCATCTGCTTGTGTGGTTCAACTCTAGTAGAGCCGACTCCATCGTCACAGCAAAGGCAGCTTGCAATCAACAGTACAACTTGAACTTTGTTTGGGAAATTAAGTTTATTTGGAAATCTATTTTTGAAAACTACTCATAATTCACTTGTTTAGTTGTTATCAGGAACGTAGCTATAAAGCAGATGATCTAATAAGAGACGGTGTTCCAAACCTGGCCTGGTGTTTGCCTTAATTTTATCGCTATTTCAAGTGGTTAACAAATAGTAGGAAAATTGTGAATGAATCACCTTTGGGCGTTGAATTTTGGTTGCATTGGGCGGTAGTTGGATGGCTGTTTCTTCTTAGAAATCGCATCTAGAGATCTTCAGAAACAATCCTGTCTGCTGTGAAGCTCTTTGTGGGAAATGTTTGGTCGAGGTCGCGCAATTGAATATAATGCAATAATAACATGTTTGTAGCATCGCACAAAATCAAACACAAATTGAAGTAAATTAAAACAAAAACCACACATGTTAAAGTTATTGATCGACTTTCCGTCATGTCAGTTTTCGGCGTAACCAATTGCTTTTTACCATGCTGCGCCCTGCTCGCTTTTCAAGCACGTTTATCATAGGTTCTGCAGCGTTCAGCTCCCAGCGAGTCGACGCCATGGATATTCTCTGACCGTCGACTTGTTTTTTTAGCCTTTCCTCGCGTTACTTACATATACTCCGCGCGCGTTTTCGAGATCGCAAAAAACGGAATGGCCCTTAATTAAAAGTGATGCATGCAATTACCTCCAAGCAAATGCAGCACTCGTCGTGTCCTGAATTTGGTCTGCACTTGTGTTTTCCTTGAAGCCGTTTATCAAGACAAACGTTGCACACGTCACAATGAAATGATCTGTCCTTGTGAATCCTAAAATGATTGAAAGCGACATTACTCAACTAGAAGACGAATATTCTACCCTTCCTTTACTATTGGGCCACGTCTCTTTGCGTAGCATGCAGTAACAATACATTATACATTACTGGAATGCATGGCCTGGCTCGCCAGGAGTCTCTCTGTGCGTATCTCATTGGTTAGAGCGCCCGATAGTGGGAAGTGTAATATTTAGTTCTGGTTACGCACATGACCAAGGGTGTGATGAGTTTGTTCGTATAAGTTATTCGCATGCTTGTGTGTTTTTGTACATTATTTTAGTTCGTCGAGTCTTCAAAACATACTGTTTTGAACTTATCTCTTGTCTGGTCAATAGTACAAGGAAGTTAAAGCAGACGAAAGTTTCATTATTACTGTTGCTGCGGGATTCAAAACCCGGGAGACAATTAAAGAAACAATTAAGCAACAATTAAAGAAATGGAAAGATTCGTATTCAAAGGGGACGAGGATGAGAGCGACAACAAGGCAACAAAGTGCCTTAACTGTGGACTCGAAAATCTTTACACCCCAGAAAGAACTAGTGCCCCCATATGGATCTGCGTGCCTGAATTGTCAGAAAGGAAACCTCTGGTAAGTGTTTGCGGCTCCAGAAACCGAGGAGGAACACGAGGCAGGTAAAAGAACACAAAAAAACACCCTAGTTCGTGTCATCGCTCCAGGAGTTAAGACCGAAGCAACAGACGAAGATCCGCAAGTGGAAATCGTTGAGATGGAGGTAGAAGAGAACTGGGTGATCAGTTTGAAACAATTGCATTTGAATCAATCACGGTTGATGATAGCGGTCTCAAGCAAAACATGCAAACCAGATGTTCGTGACCGTAAACGTTGGCCTACACAGCATCAGCGTTTGCCCAACTGCGGTCAAGGCCAAGTTAGACAAAGGAGCGCAAGGGAACATATATACTGCCTTTGAGACTGTATCGGCGGTTGTATCCTGGGAATCTCATACCAGAACATTCACCTTCAGTGATACTTTACTTATACTTTTATACTTTATTTTTAACCATAATTTAAAGAATTAAATTTAAATATCTACAAACCCGCTTGTAGCATAGCTAATCTAGGCGGGTTGATCACAGCTTATGGAGGGGAAAAAACCGCATGGGAAACGCCAATGAATTGAAATTGATTGTGGAGTCGCAATTTTCTTTGTCATGGAAGCATATGGATTGATTTGCACCAGCTGTCACTGGGCTACCAACATCCCTGCAACTCAAACTTGTCTCTCTAAACTCCGGTGCACAATAAAGTTCACCGTTGAACGCCAACCGCACTCGTGAACAAGTTACACCCATTAAAGACAAGAATGACTTAATGAAACGTTGCCTTGATTGCTTCGATGGTGTTGAAAAAATTTCAGGGTCAGTACCGTATCACTGTGGAGCTTTCATTGAGAGCCAAGTCAAAAGCTTCAAAAGAGCCCTGAAGAAAGCCAAGAGTAAAACTCAGATCCAAATATAGCCTCAACCCCAGGAGCAGCTCAGCCAGTCATCTCAGCTGCAAGTACAGGACGCAAGTGTGTGACATGCAGTGAAAGGGTGGTCGAGGCACCTTCTATGATAGACATTTACAATATAAGTTAAAAAGTTAAATTTTGTTAGTCGCGTTAAGAGGAACGTTGTGTCAGGGCATTAATATCTCTTTCCCGGTTTACTGGTTTATTACTAACGACAATCATGGGTTCGATTGCTGTCAAGGACGCAGATTTTTTTCTTTGTCCTATGCTCGGGACAAATGAATATTTCATATTTATCAATACATTTTTCTATTTTAGAAGTCTCTCTTTCTCACTTACCGACAAATACCACATTTTGTGCAATGGTAGGGATGTTTATCTTCACCAGTGAAGTGTTTACAGATTGAGCAGAAGTATGCCGACATCCTTGTATTACATCTGGCACAAGTATGGGCGTCTCGGTTGATCTTTATACAAAAATATGGAAGAATGATTCAGATGATTAAACACTCCAAACGTATAAATGACACTGGCTTTAACGCTGAGTAACTTATAGTATTTCGAGCTTCATTCCTTCCCTAATTCAGGTATTGTAATCTCTATGAAGTCAAGAGTAAGTAAAGGGTGAGAGGAAGAATTTCGAATACGAAATCTATGTTTCATCAGGTAATGCCAAAATTTCAAGGGAATCCAAACTAAGTCCTTTGTTATTATACGACCTTCTCCTGTTCCCCTCCCCTCCTCATAAGTTATTATTTCACTCCTCACTATTATAGGCATACGGAATGGCTTCTTAAGCTTCATGAAATCAATCATGTAGTTCATAAGCTCGAAATCATTGTACGTATACCTCTAAAGTATCTATCAAGCCATGCAATAATTACTGTGAAATTTTTATCTAAAACGATCGCTTCTTAAATTAATTTGATTTTCTGGAAATCTGCTTTGGAAATTTGAGGTAAGTGAACTAACATTGGAAATATATATATATATGCAATCATGACTTTTGTTTGCAATTCCTAAAGTCTTTATCTTTTACGTTCAACATATCTCACACACAGCATACATCAGTCCTCTGCAAAAATAAAAATGCTCATGCGTTAAACCGGATCGACGAATCGGATAATTTTCATGAAAAGGCAACAATTGAATTTTTGCCTTGCGGTTTTAGAAAACAACAATAAAATACTGAGAGATTTACATACCTCTTGCTGGTGTCTACAAACCGAACATTCGATGTAAAACGCCTCTTTTGCTTTGCAATGATCATTTTCACACTCGCCGGAGTTGTTATGGCAACGATGGCACGGATAAAACCTTCCACAGCAGGGGAACTTGACACGACACAGCCGCTGATAATGTTCACATAGCCACTGTGGACTCTCAGGGAGAGCTGCATGCTGGGAAGGAGCCTCTTCGCTACATGTCGATGTGCCTTCTCCATTGCCATTTCTTTGCATCGTTTCCCCGACCTCTCGTGCTCTGCTTTCCTGTTCCTGTAGTTCTCTCCTGGCCCGCTCTTCCCTTTGTCTTTGTTCCCTTTCTTTAATCGCTTTTTCTTTTTCTTCTCTTTCTTTCAAGACTCTTTCCACCATTGAGCAAGCTTCGGCTACCCGCCGCTCGAGGGCAGCCAAAGAGTTGTCATCTGAGGTTGTCTCCGAATTACTGTTTGGCAGGCTTGGCTGCGTTGTTGTACTGTCACCATCAGTTGATACTCTTGCCGCGGCCGCTTCTCTCTTGATTCTTTCTCTTTTCCGTTGCCTCATAGCTCTTTCTGCTTGTTCGGAAATACGATCTGTTGTGTTTGATGTCGAATGAACTGAAAACGCAGACCGTCCAATTTCCCTTTGATTGATTCCGGTATTTTGTCCTCCTAAGCCAGTACCGTTTTCGGGAGTCGTGAACCCTCCGAACCACGTTGAAGAGTTCGAAGCACCAGAATCGACAGAATGCCAAGTTCTCGGCTGGCAAGCGTCAAAGTAATTTTTAGGCACGTAGTGACGCTCTTGAGGTACATCGTTTGGAACACTACCAAATTGAGGACGTGGTGGTGGTGGTGGCCATGGTGGTAGGCTCAAGATTTCCTCGTTTTCAGGACTTCTGTATTTGCCATTGTAGGGAAGGGAGAAAGTGCTATTGTCATTGCTATGGCGTGCAAGAAAACCAGACTTTATTCCAAAGAGACTTGATTCGGAGATGCATGGAATGTTGGCAGCACAATGGGAACTGTAGTTGGAAGAAAATTCGTCTCGTCGCCCTCCTTTTAGACCAAGACATACGTTATGCTTCTTCTTTGAGACGCGTTCACCGTCATCTTTACTTTCCTCGGGGTTGTCAGCATTTTGAAAATCCTTGTTCTGATAGCCACAGGCCCCACGGACTTCAACAACATGATTAGCATCACCGTTATCTGCAACATCATCTTCTTCTCCACAGAAAGAGTTATTGGCGTTATTCTCTTTCCTGCACGCAAGGCTTTGTCTTTCGTTTCTATTCCTTGAAATGCCCATTCCTTTCAGCCCTTCTTGTTTAGGCGACCTTTCAATTTTAACCACCTTTTCGTTTCCATGACACTCCTGATTTGTGGTCTGAAGTTTTCTTTCTTGCTCTTTGGTGTGGTCTTGTTCTACAGTGATGGCTTCGGGAGAACAACCTTGAAAGTTGGAGACACCGTCGCCGACATCATGAGCAAAGTTTACTTGACGGTCGTCATCAACGTATGGCTTCACTGAAGAATCTTCGGGTGTACCAATAACTTGTTGTGCTCTGTTCATCGATGTCTGTCCTTTGACTGCTTTCAAGGTCATGGGAGAGAAGTGACTTTCATGTGTACTCTGGTCAGATGCTGCATGTCGTTTCAGTTTGGCCTTCGTGTATGGCTTTTCTGTATTTTTGCTTTCATCCGTGGTCTGAGTGACATCATGCCGATACTGACAGAAGTCCGATCTGATCGGCAAGACAACAGAATCTTCTTTGGCTTCGTTTTCATTCACCTTTGAAAAGGAGCAGCAGGGAGCAATTACTGCAGAAATCCCTTCTTCATAGTTCTGGCCATGAGATGGGAAACAAAATTTTTCTCCAGAAATCAGTAGTTTTTGGTCTGTCATCGTCCTTGGAAGAAGGGAAACATTCGGCTTTTCTAAGACTTTTTCCGCCATACCCCTTGGAGAAAAGCTCGCCTGAAATTAAGATGAACATAAATTACCTAAGATGTGTATAAAACTTTCACTGAGGGAACTACTAAGGGGCTTAATTAATACTCACTTCGCAAGTCAAAAGTCGCTTAGTACGACAAAATTAATTGAGGAGCTGCGTGAGGCTGTTGAACTTGTGACAGAGTAGCAGATACGAGATAGTTGTTAACGCGTCGTCAGATCTTTTTTGACACTTGCTGTGAACAATTGGGAAGGATATAAAAAAAAACATTGGGGCTTATACTCACACTCGCACCAGCCTCTCCATCTTCAAAAGAATTTTGACCGCCGTGGCTTGCTCCAGTCATGGCTTTCACGTTCGACGCTTGCATTGGATCCATTAACAGTTCACCAGGAATCTGACATGGAGAGGGGCACAAGGACGTTTCAGTACAAGTTTCGAAGGGCACCCCAAGAGTAGACGCACACATTTTCATCTCCTCGACCAAGACTTCGTTTATATCCGTACGATCGCATGAAAAGGATTCTTCACAGTTAGCGGCAAGGCTCTTCTTTGCGTGTGTTGGTTGGGTGGTCATTTTGATACTTCTTTCATGGAGCCACACTGTGATCTGCCCAACTGATGGGCCTCGTATTTTCATCAAATTTTTGGTCATAACTATTTCTGAAATCTCTCCAAATTTTTCCTGGCTTTTAATAATTTGCTTGACAAACTTTTTAAACAAAGACGAGCTTGTAATGCTGTCTGATAAAATGAATTCTTGAGATCTTTTGCAACCTTCATCGCTGTCAGATGGCGTCCTTGCGATTGACTGACTGCTCAAGAGCATTTCCTCTTGAGAACTTTCACACAATAATAAACGTGCAAGACCCGCATTACATTTCGACACTTCCGGGTGAGTTAACGCAAAGCCAGACCTCGTAAATATACTCAAGGCTTCTTCGAAACAGTTCTTTGAAGACACGTTTTGTCCCATCAGGGAAAATCTGACACCCTGTCTATAAAGAAGCGACGCGAACGTTGGATGGCTTTTTCCAAACATTTCTTTCCAATTCGATGCACAAAAATCCAATATAATGGATACACGTTGCACATTTTCTTGATAAAGGTGAAAATCGACTAAATTTGCTAACGTTGCAACTGAGAAATCCCAAGGTAACTTGCCGTTAGATTTAGAGAATACTTCAAACTCAGAAGGCGAAGGAGGAGGAGACGAGGGCGGCGATGACGATGACGATGATGCTAATGACGATGATGATGATGATGATGATGATAATGATGATGATGATAATGATGATGATGAGGATGATGATGATAAGGATGCTGATAAAGATGACGACGTTAACGATGATGATGATAATGATGATGAGGATGGAAGCCATGATGACGATATTGAAGGTAAAAAGAACGAAAGCGAAGGAGAAAGAGATAATTTCACAGCGATTTCTTCCGAAAGAGCCACCTCCTTCATCAACAAATAAACCAAACAAATTTTAGAATAAACATATTCTAAAGACATTCCATTCTCGTCGTCCAAGATTTCAGAGAGAGACTTTAACTCCTGTAGTTCATTCAATGCTTTAGCAGGATCTTCGAGTTCTAAGGAGAGCTCTGCTCGATTGTAATGGACTGCGGCAACCATTCGGAACGGCAGTTGGAGGTATTTAGCTTTAGAAACAAGATCATTTTGTAGCTTTATTGACTCTATGTAGTTTTGTTGACCCTGAAGCACTAAACTCAAGTTGTTTTGTACCGCAAAAATATCTACTTCCAAACTCCCTATGTTTTTCTCCAGTTTGAGCCTTTCCAAACTCTTGAGCGCGCATTCTAGATTTTCCTTTGCTTTTTCAAGTTGTCTCAGAATGAGGTAAACACAGCCCGCGTTAGCCTTGGCTACAACAACAGAAAATTCGAAATGCACTTCGATTTCACGATGAGGCGGAGAATCGGTACCGTTGCTATTCATAACCAGATTAAATACTTCAATAGCCATGTTGTATTCCTGGAGCTTAAATGCAAGCGCACCGAAAGCAATGGTAAAGTTGATGTAAAAGTGGTCATCCTGGTCTGAGTCCATGTGATCTAACAAAATTACACCGCACAAGGGAGGTCCAGACACACAAGTCAGAGACATCTCTTTTCCACGCCTCACTTGTTGTTTTTCGTAGTCAGTTGGGTTGCAAAAGCTTTCTGGTGTTAGCTCTAGAAGATAGCTGTGTCCACTTCGCAAAGTTCTTTGCGCACATTCCACCTTGGAAAGTTCAAGGAGATCCATTGTTTTGACAAAACATTCTACAGCAAATCGTCGCGGTTCATCGTCATGGTTACAACCGTCGCCACGTTTTTGGGAAGTTGCATCAGTAGTATCTTTGTAGGAACTTATCGTCTCTGTCTCGTCCATATTTTACAATTCTAAGCTGAATTGCCTGCTCCTAAAAATAGAAAATCACAAGTTATCATTATATGATATCGTTAATCTGCCTACGGAAAAAAATTTCTGATCCTGGGACATTAACCAATTTCTAGCGAAGTCATTTTGAGCTAAGGGTCAGCATAATTCAGTGTCGGATAGTACTGCCAGAAATCTCTGTCTATCCATAGTTAACTATGGTCTCCCTTACTTTTTAAATTAAGGGGAGCAAACAAGTTTGCTGAAATACTGTAGCCCAACACGTGTCTTGTTATATGCATTATCAAAAGAAATTAAATCTCAAAGTAAGCGACATGAGTGCTAGGCCTTCTATGATTACAATCTCAACATTAGGTTCATGGATAGCCAAAGTAATTTCCTACACTATTTTCCGGCCGCCATGTTGGTGTCTCATGAAGGAACACCAACATGGCGGCTCCATACTGGGCTCTACAAATATGCCCAAAATATTTCGTCAAATATCTGAAGTTTAGGAAAACGCACAAACTTAAAGCTTGGAGGACTGTCGTCTTTATCAATCTCCTATACCCACTGAATGATTTTCGAATTAATTTTATATTGCGTGACAGCGTAAGCCAAGAATTGGCTGTTTCTTGCATGCCGCGGAAATGACAATAATGGCAATGGCCCAAGTGCAATGTAATTTGTACCCAGCTGTGCGTGACGCGCCAAAACAAGAAGCGTGCGTTGGAGTCTTTTTTGCAATTCTTGTTTATTGCTGCAACGCGCCCCCTCCCCGGATTGCTGCCCACGAAGGGTAGCCTTTAATTTTCTGTGTTGATATCTCGACTTGAGGTTATCACAAGGCACCACTGTATAGAGTCTACGGGATCTTTGATCGATCGTACCTGGTACATTCGGGGATTTTGCACATTTGTCATCGATCTGGGGGTGTCGCACTAGAGCGAATTTTGTTTGGTCGGTCCGAAAGACCCAAAAATATCGGCACTGACCAATTTTTTTGGGCTCATTTTCCGGTCGCACATGAAGCCACACAACAAGGCTAAATTCTTGAGTAAACACTGATAAAACGCTTTTGTAAACAATGATGAAATGTTCGTGCGCTTCTACTGTGCATCAATTTTCCTAAGTAAACACGCAATTGACATGTTTAATGAATTTTGGTTTTCTTTGGGCGATTTTGGAAAAATCTGCCTGCCCCACCCATACACTACGGCGTCTTTGATCTTTTTGGTCCATTGACAAATTTTTCCAAATTTTGCTCGTAAGAGTCGCATTAGGGAAAGCTCCAATTTTGACCCAATTTTTGGTAAAACAAACAGAATTCGCCCTAGTGCGACCTCCCCCTCCCCCCCCCCCCCCCCCTTAGTGCGAAAGGAAGCCTTTTACTTAAACGGTAGTGCTGCGTTTACATTTTAGCTTTTATTAAGGTAAAAAAGTACTAAGGCTAAGTTACTTTTACTGGTCCATTCGTTCGATGTTTACACCGGCTCAAGTAACTCAAGTTGACTGTCAACCGCGCCCCGAAGTGGTGGCTTTCGTGGCCATTGCTTTTTATTTCATAATTTTTGAGCTGCAAACGGGGATGTTAAGATTCCATAACCTGTTGATGTTACAACGCCTCAAGAGGTTGAGGCGAAAACGGATGGTTTTCGTACGTGTGCATGACCGTGAAATCAGTTCTGGTTTGAAAGGCTTTTACAAGGAGATTTCGTGAAAGATTCATTGGTGGAAAGGAAATTTCAGGATATCAAGGCGTGCGTTAATGTTTGAGTACATTGTTCGAGTTGTTGGCCTGGAATCGGTGAAGAGAGGCAAGAGATTGTTCCAATCTATACCTGTTACATGAGTAGAAACGGGGATATGTTGAATATGCAGCATCCTCCCTGGTGGGAAAATACATCGACAATAATTACACCCGAAAGGGGGTGGGCTTCTTGGGTCAGTTTTTCCTGGGGATGTGCCACTGGCCTTTCAGGAACCCAACCCCATTATAGTATCTTACAGTCTATATTCTGTGGCGAGTGCATTGAGAGACATGCGCCCCTTAAAAGGATGAAGGTCACACGCCCACCTGCACCATTGATGAACTCAGATCAGATACGCAAGTTGCAGGCGGAACGTGATAGATTGGGACGTGAAGCTCATGAAAAGAACACTGATGACTGTTGGGATGCGTTCAGAGAAGTGCGTAACAAAATTAAATCAACAATTAATAAGTCCAAACGGTCGTTCATAACCAGCGCACTCTCGTCAAGACGACCTAAGGAAGTCTGGAGAATTATTCATCGTATTTTCCATCCCAGCCCCAAGCCTCTTCAAGCAGACACGGATAGACTGAACGAATTCTTTATTAAAACTAATGAAAGAACACTGGGCAACAAACCAGATGAAATATCAGGCCTAATAGAACTTGTACACTCCTTTTCAGAGAAGCCATTGATTTCCCGCTCTTCTTCTTTTATATTGCGTTGTGTAACGAGACAAGATGTGGATCAAGAAATTAATAAACTTCGTTCTGACACGTCAACGGGCATGGATCAGATACCGGTGAAGTTGAAACTGGCAAAGGATTATATCTCTGGCCCTATAACGCATATAATCAACGGATGCATTGTGACATCGAGTTTCCTAAACTATGGAAGATTGCAAGAATTTCTCCGATCCCCAAGGTTAATGAACCTCGATGTGATGCTGATCACCGTTCCGTGTCTATCCTGCCAACGCTCTCTAAAGTGTTTGAACGCTTAGTGCTCCACCAGCTCATTGAATACATAAACAAGGAAGCTCTTCTTAGTCCAACCATCTCGGGGTTCCGCATGGGACATTCCACAACCAGTGTTCTATTAGGAATTCGAGATGCCCTGATATGAGCGTCAAGCAGAAGGGAGGTGACATAAATGGTCTGT
>JAHPZR010014804.1:0-32907 GCA_019787425.1 Platygyra sinensis | reverse complement strand
ACATAAGAAATATCAAGTCAAATGATATTGCAAAGCGCGTTTTATTGTCACGTTTGTCATTACAGCTTGTGTGTAAATTAAATCAATTTTAATATTTCAGACAAAAATTATTGTAATACACGTATTTTTGAAACAAAGATTTGCACCACTGAAGGAACAATAAAAATCTGAGAGCTATTTTGTAACTGATTGTCAAATTAAAGTGGCTTTCTTGTTTACAGTGGAACCTCGATTTAACGAACCTCTATTTAACGAAGTACTCGATATAACGAACATAATCCGGAAGCCCAAACGTAAAATATACCTCGATATAACGAATTACAATGTCAAAACGGGACAGAAGATAAACGTCGAACAGATCAACAGGCAGCAAATCCTTTAATCCATATGGTAAAGAGACAGCAACATTTCAGTCAACGGCTTATTATATGTCATAGACATTGGCACCATAGTATTTCCACAGAAGTCACCTGTGTTACAAATCAATCATTAACTATGACCTCGATATAACGAACATTTTGGTCGTTTTCCCTCAAATTCGTTATATCGAGGTTTTCAATATAACGAGCCCTCGATTTAACGAACAAATTTGGCCGGTCCCCAGCGACTTCGTTAAATCGAGGTTCCACGGTATTCCCTTCTAATTCTTACATGTAACACGCGCGAACACAGCTGCCACGTACGCGCCACTCCCACGCCCAATGAGAAACCGCTGGGCTATTCGTGAGCCTGCACGAACACAACAATCGGATCGGCGAAATTAATCGGCGAGAAAGATGGAATGAAATGTGTCTCCAGAGATTTTAAATTGCCGTTTTATGTGATGTTTTCGCTACAAGTTTCGTTATCCAGATTTTTGCACTGCTTTGTACACGTCCTTTGCTTTACTGTGCTGATCTTGGGCGAAGTTGACAAGGCGTTTATCGATGTCATCATCCAAACTGAAGAAGGGCAAAACAGCTCTTTCGCGAATATGGTTGGCAAGTTCGCCAGAATCGGTGCTATGAAACAAGTGGAGGGCGAAATGAAGGAGGTAAAGACACAGAAAAATTTCAAAAGTAATTAGTTTCGAACTGCTTTTTTCGGTCTAAAGCGAAAAGACAGTGATGGTGGATGACATAATTTGATTGTATTTTTTAACAAATTGAACTTGATGCCTAGACAAGGTTAAGTTGCATATGTTGCAAAAGTAAACATATCGACGTTCCTCAAATATATGCGATACCAATAATTTTTAATAAACTGATTTTGTGTCTTAGATGGAAACTTGTGAACCAGAAGATTCTGATCCAGAAGAGGATGATCATGAACTTCAGAATGATGAAACACAAAGCTGGATTGGTGTGATACACATCCCTGTTCTAGAATATTACAACGCCCGAGGCTCCAAGTCCTGTTCTGTTTTAGAGAGGGTTTGTGCATGAGTTTTCTGTTTTCGTGTTTTTACTTGTTTACCCAAGTTTAGAGACCTAAGAACCTGAGAGACCTTGGAATTGGAGCAGGAGTGAGGGGAACTGGTGCAAGGTGTACTACTACACCCAGGAGTACTCCCTTGACACTGCTTGACAGATACGCTTAGCAGTCGAAGAAATGCCGTTTCATAGCGAAAATATTGCCAAATAGAGTAGTAGGATGTCTATTCCAGGCTAAAGTAAGGGCCTGTTTACAAAGAGGGTTGCCCTGGCAAGCAGGTTGCCCCAGCACACACACATTTCCTCTTTATCTTATTGTCTAGGATTACCCAGGTAACCTGCATGCTACAGTTGCCTTTATTAGTAGGCAGGTTACCCTATCTGCGTGCTAGGTTTACCGTGGCAGGCGGGTTAACTTTTACCCTTTGTAAACACTCCAGGTACAGTTAATCTGCCTACCTGGGTTAACTTTCTAATTATTTGCAGGCCCTTTGAGTGTAACCGTGCATTAAGTTGTCTTAGGTTGTAGGGTTATCCTGCCTGTGAAATTTTGCTTGTAAACCCTCCAGCCAGGGTTAACCTGCTTGCTAGGGGAACCCTCATGTTGAAATGTAAGTGCTGCCAGGAGCTCCTAGTGCTGTCCCTACAGGAGGGAGGGGGTTGTACTATCTTTAAGTTAGGAGGTATCTTAGCGTACGTTAAGCCCCAAAGGGTATGGATTTTGTGCTGTTTTGGTCTGAAATAGAGTATAAGTTTTGGCCATTTTGGTCTAAAATAGCATAATTATGTTTTTTTGCACTCTACAATCTTGGACAAAATAAATAGGAACAATAAGTTCCCCCCCCCTCCCCCCCCAAAAAAAAACAATGATGAAGGCATGTGAGGAGCAAAACGCACCATTTTAGCATCACTGAAATTTGGGGAGAGGGGTAGTACAGAAGTTCCATTTATTTTGTCATATTGCAAGATTGCAATCTTGAATCTGGTATATCCATTTTTAGAAGAAGCTGCAGTTTTTGTCAAAAAGTTGCCAGTTACTCAAAAAAATTGTTGCTTTCTAGAGTTCCTTTATTTGGTCTGATACAAATATATGCCAATTGTACAACAAAGTAAGATTTCTAAGCATTTTTATGCAATTTTGTGTACTTAACACCAAAAAATGTACGAGTAAAGACTAAGCATCAGTATTATATTAATCTTGTAAAATAATATTCTTCTCTTGAGACACTTAAGTCAGTCGAGTGTGAAGCTTTGTGTGCCATTTTGAATTTTCTTTAGAAAAAGCCACTGACCTATAGCAAACTGGTTGCATTCTTGCAGCCATGATCTGCCCCAGTGGGGAGGGGCATCTGGTTCCTTTTTCACAGGAAATTCATAAATTGTGTACTAAAACATTGTGAAAAATGGAAGCACAGCCAATTTAAGGACGTTCGCATCCAAAACTTCCCACATACAGATTTTTTTAAAAACTTTGACTGTAGGTAGAAAATGATAAGATTAGATTAAAAACGTACAAAAAATCGGCAGTCACTGATCTCATTTTGAAGATAAGGCGTATCACAGACCATAGCAATTCCAGGATTTCCAGTCACTCGAGGCGATTCTGGCTGGATTCATTACTATTGGCATATATTTAAGTTAAATCATATCTAGGTTATGTGTGTTTAACACAGCATATATAGGGCCCATTTGATAGATCTTTGCTACATATGTCATTAAATTAGGTAGAATAAGCCTTAAAAAATGCAGCTTCTAAGTCACGCACCTGCCCCAGTGTATCCATGTACCAATTTGACCCTATGTGAGTAGTATATGAAAAATAATTAAAACTTCCCATGTACGGATCCCACGTAAGAATCAGAAAAGGAAGTGATCTGCCTAAAAAAAGTGGGGTCACCGAGCATCCAACAAAAATATTCACACACCAAGTTAATGCAAAAGGTCATCAGCTCTATATTTTGTTGTGTTTCGACTCACTGCGCGCACATGAAATACATGACATGGCAGGCGCCACGTCATGTATAGCGTGCACACTAGAGATGCGTAGTAGCATCCTTAAGCACTAAAAGCTGCTCTGATTTCTCAGAATTGGTAGAAAACTGGAAATTGCTCTGAGTGCAAAAGTTGGTAAAAAAGAAAAACTTTGCTCAAAATACAAGAAGTCACCAAAAAGCAACTTGTGGAAAGCCCTAAAAGAAGCTACTTCTCAAATTACATTTATGCCAACTGTGTGTGTTCCACTAGGGCTTGTCAAATATCAAATTTGCTGTCAAAGTTTCGCAGAATCGGCTGCCTACTCCAGTAAACTTAAGCTGCCTAATGTAAAAACCAAATATTGATAACCTTGGTATGTTGGATAAAGGGTATACATCTTTTGATGGATGAAATATATTGACAATGTGGAATTTTTTTCTAAAATGTTTTGTTCAAGGTGAAGAAGGCAATGTTCCTTGGTGCCTCAGCAATAATTATCCTTACACTGAATCACCGGGTATTTAGAAAGGTTTGTATAAGCAATTGCCATTCTTTCTAAAGAAAGTCTTTTCCTCTATTATCTGGCAAAGGCAAACAACACATGATTGTACGATTCCAGAAAATATTCATATGCACACCACAGAGGATAATTTGGTCTCGAGCCTCTTAGAACTTTTTTTAAGGGAAGTATGGGCTGAGACTGGGAGGTGTAAAACCCCAAAAAAACCTCCACAAGAGGCGTATAGATATTTTCTGGAGTAACACACATATTTAATAAATGTCGAGAATGGCAGTCTTATTATGAGAAGACTTGTCAAGCATTCAAGAATGTGTTTGACCACATTCTAAAGACTTCAAAGTTCTTGCCATGAGTTGTATTTCCAACTCTCTTGGTGTTTGGAACTGTATTCAAGACAAACAGAGTCTTTAGTGTTTAATACATTACTTACTAATAATTCATCTCGTAAATAATAGACAGTTCTGACTGGATTACAAGCAGAATATTACAAACTTGTACAAGCTTTTAAAAACGGAGAACTGTTAAATCCTGTAAATTTCTGTGGGCATCCTTCATTGAACTTACTAGTAATGTCTTGATAGTCAGGTAACCTCTCAGATTGCATCTAGTGACTTTTAATCTGGTTTATTTCTTTTCATTCTAGCTTGACCTGGCTCAGATGTTTTCAAGACCTGTCATTATTGTAAATGGAACAAGTAATGTCTCTAAATTAAAGGATGCTCTCCAAAGGTAAGTAAAGTCATGAAAAATTAAAAAAATAGTTACTAAGAAGTTAGTTAAGATTGTCTGTTACTTTAGTTTCTTTACTTGCACTGAAGTCTTACTAATATGAGGCGTTATATGAAGCATGAACACTGTTCATTGTAATGCACTTTATTATGTGGCTAACTTTACTAACGAGAGAGATAAAGCAAATACTGCTCTATGATTGGCTACCTTAGTGGGCAAGAAAAGGCTGTCTCCATGCTTGGACAAAATCCAGATGTAAATATTCTGTTATCTCCCTTGCATATCCTCTCAAGCAAAGTAAAGACAGTCAATGAAGAAAAATCATACATTTTATAGTAGGCAAATTCTTAGAGGTATCCAGTCACCAAATTATTTGTCATTGGTACTTGTTGTACCAATCTTCAACAACCTCCAGGTCTACATTTTTTGCAGGTGATTTACGAGTTAAATTACAACACCCACCACTCCCCACTCCCCACTCCCCACTCCCCACTCCCCACTCCCCACTCCCCACTCCCCAAAAGTGGTCTTAAAAATGAAGGTAGTCCTCTGCCCCTTGGGCCTTATTAGTGGACTATAAAAATTTTTTCTCTATCTTACGAAATAAATCATTTCTCAAACTTGGAGAAACCACTTTTATTAATTGTCACTATTGTACAGTTGTTAAAAATTTTGAAATTTGCCTTTTTATTGTAGAGGGAAGCAAAAGCTGAAGGGAAAGATTTCCTACAACTCTTCTTTGGTTGAATTAAAGGTGAGTGATAACTGTTGTGAAACAAGGGGATAGACATGTTTAAATTGAAGTCAACTGATGATGGTTTCTTGATACTCTGTAGTTGTTGTCCACATTAACATTATGGGCTACCTGTGGTCGGCCCAGTGGATGGGAAGGAGTTGTCTGCCTTGGAAATCCTGAAAAGAGTACTGAGGTAAATTGATAAATTCCTGCAGCTTATAGTTTCCTCCAGATTTTTGCATCAGGCAAAGGAAACATGCCATAGCGTGGTGCATTTGTTCTACTGGGAAATACTGCCTCAGTTTGTGTAGTTAACGAAGGGAAGCTGAACTTCCAAGTTTAGATAAAGATGATTAATAACCCTTTACCCTCTAAGAGTGCCAGTTGGCACGCAACTTCATAACTTTGTGACTATTTGACAGATTTCTATAAATTGTTGCCACAAAAATTGTCTTGTGAAGATCTTCTCATTGAAATAAAAAAAATTGTGACCCCCTCCTATCAAAGACTTCGTTGACCACCCACACAAGTTTTTAGTTCCTTTTTTGGGATGCAAATGGAATGCAAGACTTGTTTCACATGAAGCTATGCACTGAGAGCTGCAAAATAAGCTATAGTTTAGTCGTATACCTACTATAGTAGAATTTTGATAAATTTTTTAAGCCGTTCATTTTTGCATTTTAAAGCAATAAATTTCTCTCAAAATGTGTACATGTACATTCTTCAGAGCTGCTGATGTCAGCCGATCAGTGGCTTTAAATTGGTATACTGTACACTGACAGACTGTCTTTATTTGCTGATTTAGGAAAATCTGCAGTTCTCCTTAGGGGGTAAAGGGTTACAGTATATTGCATCATACTCTACACCTGATGATGGTTGCAGCTCCACCTTTACAACAACAGCACTTTACTCATAGAGGATCAATTTTGGCTTGGACCACCTTGAATCCACAGCCCCGAATGGCACACTTGGTTTGCCCACTTTGACAAACATTGCATTAAAAATGCCCCTCATGGATGTTACAAAACACTGACCTTTCTCCTGAGTACTTTTTCTTCAACTTCTCTAGTAATTAACTTGCTTATTCCTAGTACATGATCACTGGCTTTATTCTCTTCAGTGACTTAAATGCTATCAGTACTTTACCCTCATCTGGTAACTTTAATTTGCATGATCTTCCACTATTCAGTATTCCTGTAAAATATAAAAAAAACCCAAAGGTTTAACTAACTTGTTAACATATCATAAGTTTCAATTGTGTTATGCAGTAGTTGAACAATACTGTTTAAAGAATTGAGGGGCTTTTCTTTTTATATTTTTAGGAAGTCAACTCCCAGTATACTAGTTCTTCAGTCTTCTTCGCATCAGTGATGTTTTTTCTTTTAGTCTTTAAGGTAAGTTGCAAACTGGTTTGCGTTTGACACTTACGAGAGAATAGCTTTGATAGGTGAGATGCTTTGTAAGCTCCCTGAAGGGACTACCCTTGGATTTTTCTTTTCTTTTTTAAATAAAGGTGTCTACTAATATGGTCTAGATTGTGGCGTGATGCATTGCGTTACCACTACAACAACAACCAACCAGCTTTATTACCAAAATAGAAAGTTAAAATTTTTACAATACGATATATTAATACACAAAACGTCTGCAAGCTGACCAGTTATTTAGATGGTCACGCCATGCATGATGACCCAAACAACTAGGAAAAAGTCTAGTACGTGGTTTAAGATGGATTTTTTTTAGGTTTGAAACACAGACACTTAGGAACAACTTTTCTCTTTCTTTCTTCCTTAACTTGGCAGGCCCAGCTTAGCCAGTTTCTACATAATTACTGGCTGTCAAAAAAAGAGGTGAGAATTCCTTTGAAAGTTTTTCTTTGTTGGCGGGACTGTTTTGAATTCTTTTTAGATTTTCTGAAACCGAGGTCCTGTTTCTTTTTGTCTCTGCTCAGGAAATGCTAAGACAAGAAGCACGCGAGGCCATAGCAAAACTGAAGTTGAGAAAATATAAGAGAAAAGCGAGAAGCTTGAATTTTTCTTCTAATAAACATGCTGAACAGGAAAGGAAAGATTCGGAAGTGTGTGCAGTTTGTTTAGATGAGTTTCATAACAACCAGGTAAGAGTAAAGAATCAAACGTGATGGCTCTTTTAAGTCCACAAGTATCAGTATTCCTCACTGATAACTAAATTAATAATGGTAATAGGACTGAGTGGAGTCCAATTCGGTCTGTAATCATACGAGTGATTAAGAAAATCGGACGACCTCGAAGCGTGAGTCCGATTTGTTAATCACAAGTATGTTTACAGACTGAATTGGACGACACGATGTCCTGTTACCAATTAATCAAAACTTTGACAAAATTCAAGAAAGGAACAAAGCATCAATTGAGCGCTGAACGATTTTAAAACGTTGTTACGAATGCCGGAAAACCCAGCAGTTTAGTACTCGACAAAGTGCACCGAAACAGCGCGCACTGTCCAATTACAAGCATGACGTGTGCAACTGTCAATTAATGCTCAAAGCAGGCTGCTGATAGCCAATCACGTTCGAGAATTTTGTAATAGTTTTGATTTTGAAGTTAGCTTTGTGAATTGCAGTATTAGAGACTTTTAAACGAGTTGAAGAGTCTTGTGTTGCAGCCCTGCTGTCTGTGATTGGTTGGATCTCCTTGCACGGGGTTTTTCTTTGAAGCCAAGTGCATAAACCAGACACGCAACTGAGAAAATGTTTTAAAAACTAGGTACTTTACATTTTATTGCAGCTTGTTCGTACACTGCCGTGTGATCACGAGTTTCATTGTGAATGTGTGGATCGTTGGTTGCTGGCAAAGAGGACCTGTCCATTGTGTAAAGGAAACATTTTAGGTAATGACTATTTTGTATAACATAATTCGTCGCCCGGAATTGACAAGTCTGTTCTCGGGCCACTTACGTCAACCGCTTTTCACACTAAGACCTCGTCCACACCTCTACGCCGGAGTAATTTGAAAACGGAGCTTTCACTCTGAAAACGCATCAAATGTTTTCCGTCCACTCTACGGCGGAGGAATTTTAAAGGAGCACGCACAGTCGCGGTATTTTGAGTTATTTTGAGCATCGACAAAATTACCGTTAAATTAAAGAAAACCTAAAAATAATACATTACAAAGATAGAAAAATACCAAAGAGATAATAATAAACCATAAAGGAACAAGGATGGTTAAGGATGGAGAAGATTGACATGGATTACAAACAACGAAATTGAGAAATTTCGGCTAAACTTTTCAAACCGTTCAACCGTGACTGTGCTCCATTAAAAACCCAAACAATCACTGCGGTCATTTTGGATTTGTGTTTGAGGAAAACTCGGTCAGGAAAATCACGTGATTATCGTGACGTCATCGTTTTCGAAAAGTTCCGTTTTTAAAAGGTTTCTGTCCACACGAAAACGAGACCCCCGTCTAAGTGACAGATCAGTGTGGACGGTTGACCTAACCGTAGAAATAAAGCTGCTGCGTTTTCAAATGTCTCCGGTGTAGTTTGAACGGGGCTTTCCCTGTCAAGTCTTCAGTTGATTCCATTTTACTAATCTGGAATTGAAAAGCTTTATCCCATTTTCATATCGTTTCCCGGGCTTGGTAACGATCATGGAGTGTACGCCGGGTGACATTTAAGGACGTTCGCGCCAAAATTTTCTAACATTGATTTTTTTCTGAAAATTTTACCATTGAAAGATGATGCGTTAGTGATGTCAGAAATGTAAAAAAATTGGGGGGTCACCGACTTCGTTTCGGAGAGAACATGCGCGTAAAAACACTTAAATCTGAGTAAATCGGGCTTCGTTAGCGTAGAAGGTCACAGCGGCTGCAAGTCCCAAAATATTGCAATTAGAGCTTTAAAGGGAAATGTTGTCTGCCAAATATGGTTTAACTGGACCTATCAAGCGAATTTAGTCAACTGGTGAGATTCCTCAAAGAACAAGTCTGCATTTAGCGACCATAGTTTCATGCGCCTTGCAGCCGTAAGATGGCAGGACTCCATGTCCCGTGGACAAAAATCTTGAAATTTCTTAAACTTCCCACATTGATTTTTTCTTCATTTTTGGACAGTGTGGAGATAATTGTGAATAAAATCTCTTTCTGAAAGGAAAAGTAGGGGTCACCGAACGTCCAAGGTCGTTAAATCCAAGCAAAGCTATAGCAATGACCATCTGCCCTATCATTGTTCGTTTTAGAACTTAGCGCGCGCGCTCGATGTATGACGTGTCATATGAATTTGCGTGCGCAGTAAGGATGCGCAGTAACAATTAGCGCGAACGTCCTTAAGGGTGCGTTTCTGTAAGAAAATTCAAGATTGGATTCTTAAATCCGGAAGAATCCAAGATCTCTCGGTTCATGATGCGTCAAAGCAACCGAAGAATCCACAGTTGACACCAATGATCCGAAAGATCTTGGATTGATCTCTTTAGTAAAGTAACGCAAAATCCATTTTCGGATTGTTTCGGATTTAAGAATCCAATCTTGGATTTTCTTAAAGAAACGCACCCTTAGACATTTACGGAACAGCAATACCTAGCCACCCCAAACATAACACAAGCTGAATATAGTGATAGCGAACATCACTTGAAAGTCTTCAAACGTTTGCATGTTTACCCCATCACAAAAAGAAAACATTACTTTTTGGGTGTTGAGATTCCGTGGGTAATTCCCGGCTAAGAAAACCATTACAAATTCAAATTTCCTGATCGTTATCAGTAATGGGAATGTTGCGTGTTAGGCGCGTAGCATTTGCAAACAACGCGTCACGCTGTATTTGTAAAAACTTGAATAGAACTTCTTTTTTATTTTATGACACGTGAATGTGAGTGCATCTCTTTTATTAAACACATTTCTTTCCCCTTTTAACTTTGAACCAGAGACGCTTTCATGTTTGAACGCTGGAGGCAACGTGAGCGAGACGATGGAAAACGAAAGAGTTCAGCGACAGTTACGGACATTACATTCGTCAACTGTAAAATGTTTTAGACCGAAAAACTGTTTTCCGTCGTCAAAAGCTGGTGACCTTCGAAAGGCTGGCTGTGGTACGAACAAGAATTATCGTCGCACAGCTAGGATATGATATCTTTAGGTAATAGGAACCGAAGGCCGACCAGAGATTCTGATATATGTGAAGACGAATTATTGGGGTGGAAAGATTTGAAGAATTCGTGTCATGAGATTAGAAAATGATACACTATTTACACGAAGGATTGGGATTGAAACATGGAGAGGGAATTGCTAGACTGTATATTTTATAAAATTATTGAAAAGGGCAGCAGTAATTCACTCAATAAAGCAGTGAATGTTATGAATCTTTTGTCTCTTATATTTACCTAATTTGTACCCAGTCCCCGGTGCTCTATCAAGTTTTTAGAGGGTGTGCAAAAGAGGTCTCCACGCTTGCAGCAAATGTACCATTTCCTGCATCGTGGCGCTCATTTGACACAATTAAGTATGCAAAACCACAACTAAGTATCAAAAAACACAACTAAGTGTTCAAAGTCAGAACTAAGTGCCCAAAAACACAACTAAGTATCCAAAACCAAACCAAAGTATCCAAAAACACAACTAAGTATTCAAACACAACACTAAGTATACAAAAACACAACTAATAATCCACAAACACAATTAAGAATCCAAACCCCAACTAAGTATTTAAAAACACAACTAATTATAAAAAAACACAACTAAGTATCCAAAACCACAACTAAGTATCCAAAAACAATACTAAGTATCCAAAACCACAATCAAGTATTCAAAAACCCAACTAAGTATCCAAAAACACAATTAAGAGGCCCTGACTGAGAAAGCGTGTCAGACCTTGGAAACGGGGGTCGGCCAAATTCAATGAAACTTGGTGAAGACAGTAACCTTGATGAGCTATTACTAGATCCACTTTTATTTTCCCGGTTACCTTTTCCCCCTTTTTGTTTCTTTAGGCATTTCTAACGTTGTTTTGGCCTATTCATAATACAAATTACTAGTCAGAGCAATGAAATTCCGGAAACTGGCTTCAAAAATTTCCAATTCTACAGTAACAACTCACCTTCGGAGCGAGCGACCAACAGCGATGCCTGGTGGATCTGAAATGTACCGTCAAATTCCCGCGCGGAACAGTATTTGACATCTTGTCTGGTCAGCATTTGAGCGCTATTGTTGTGAAGTAAGCTGAGCCGCTTGTTTGTAAACCGCAGGTAATTATTTTCACGCCTTGTTGTCGTAATCTCATTCAACCGGAAGAACGTCTCTGAAACTGTTTTGCTCTTTTTCTCGAAACTATATTTTTAAGAAAATGGGCGCATGTTTTAAGTTCGCGTGTAGCGAATTTTCAACCGTTTTAGCTGAAATTTGGGGAGAATGTTGCTATATAATGTAGCTCAAAAGCCGTTTCGGCGTTTTCGGTTTTTCTCATTCTTTCTAGAGTTATAAACAAATGAAGGAACAGGAGCGATATTTTTTTCAAACCCTGAAGTTTAACCGGGCGTAAAAAACAAACCAGGAGAGATATCAAAATTCGCCCGGCCGACACGGTTTTGCGACAAAGGTGTTAAGAACTTGGCGCAATGTTTGTCTCTTCCTTTTGATCACTTCCGACTGCACAGAAACTGAATATTGCAAGCCATGTACTTTTGCAAAACGATCGCTATATTTAAAGGCATTTATCTTTTTCTTTCTATAAATAGGGTATGGTAACCTTCATTTATTAAGCTTTTTAAGCAATAGACCACAAGTTTCTATGGTTTATAGGCTGATAAACCACGCGGGATGTTGATAGAACACGAGAACAATTTGTAAATCACGAGTCGCAGGCGAGTGATTTACAAATTCTTCGAGTGTTCTACCAACATCCCAAGTGGTTTATCAGCCTATAAACCACAGTAACTTGTGGTCTATTGCTTTTATATAATAATTCAGAAGACGCGCGATTTTTCTGTGGGTTTACCGGCACAATAAACCATAGCTGATTGAGCAATCAGAGCGCACGCATTGATTTGGTTAGTATATAAAAGAAAATATATAGCTTGTCAGGGATTTCTATTTAAAGTGTCGCCCACAAAGCGGTCATTTGGGGTGGGATGGTACCTTAAGGTATCCACTAAGCCCTGGATTACTTAACCTATTCTTGCCAAAATTCGATATAGAGATATGCTCCATTCCAAAATCATTAGTTGTAAACATTCAAATCCAAATTTGATATAACTTCATGACAAATTCAGGAACAGTATTGTCAAAGATGTTAAAGCAAGCAAATCTGATTATTTCAAAAATTACTTTTTGTGTAATAAGAAGAATATAAAAAAAATCTGGTCTGGAATCAGATCGATCATCAACATTAATAAAGTTAAAGCTGATTACATTCCCAGCATTTTAGAAAGTAGAAAAACTGTCGACAATCCCTGTGCTATTGTTAACATTTTTAATAATTTCTTTGTTAATGTGGTTTAAAACACTGACAAAGACATTCCGTGTGGGAACTATTGTCCAACCTCTTTTCTGAAGGGCAATTTTCCCGACTCAATGTTTTTCTCCCCTGTTACTTCAGTTGAAGTTGATTCATACATCTCTCAAATGGACAATAAGAAATCCATTGGTCCTTATAGTATTCCAGTCCCATTGCTAAAAATTCTTAAGACTCATATTTCCCCACTTATTTCATCTCTAATCAATGATTTTTTTCTTTGCGGTGTTTTTCCCAGTAAACTTAAAATGGCAAAAGTTACCCCAGTTTTTAAGAAAGGCTCTAGGCAAGACAAAGATGACTATAGGCCAATACCAGTTCTATCTATTTTTAGTAAAATTTTTGAAAAGGCTAAGTTTAAGCGCCTTTATGGCTGTCTTGAATCCTGTAACATTCTTTACCCACTTCAATTTGGCTTAAGGCAAAAGTGCTCGACAAATCATGCACTGATCCAAATTACTGAATCAGTCCGTAACTCAATTGGCAACAATGAGTTTGGCTGTGGCATTTTTCAGTATTGATCTAAAAAGGCATTTTATACAGTTAATCATTCCATTCTTTTATCAAAACTGAATCATTACGGAGTCAGAGGTAAAGCCTATGACTGGTTTCATTCATAACTGTCCAATAGAGAACAATTTGTATGTATAAATGGCCATAACTCTGATTCTCTCTCAATCCGGGCTTGTGGAGTACCTCAGGGATCCATTGTTGGACCCCTGTTGTTTTTGCTATATATAAATGATTTACCGATCACCTCGAAACTGCTCAGTTTTCACTTATTTGCTGATGACACTAATATATATTTTTCACATAAATACTTTAATGATCCTGAACTAATCCTAAATCAAGAGCTCCATGCAGTGGCTGAGTGGATGAAATCTAATAGACTAGCCCTCAGTATTTCGAAAACTAATTTTGTTCTTTTTCATTCTAAGAGACTAAAACCATGGGATACAAGTCATTAAATCTAAAAATTGATGGTGTCAACATCCAAGAAGTTTCTACGGCCAAATTCACTTTTAACTCAAACTCGATTTGGAAAAATCATGTTAATGAACTCTGCTTAAAACTATCGAAAACTGTAGGTATATTTTCCAATTAAGGTACTATGTTAATGTTGATATACTTATTATGCTTTACTATTCCCTTATTTATCCCTTTCTTACTTATGGTATTCAAGTTCGGGGTCTCACTTACCCAACCTACCTAAAACCCGTAACTACGCGAAAACGAGTTGTAAGAATAATGACTTTTTTCGACCCTAGATCTCATTCTGAGCCATTGCAGAAGTCTCTCAGACTCCTAAAGTTCTCTGATATAATTCATCTTGAAATTCTTTCTTTTGTTTATCAGTGTAGTGGTACCATAAACTAAGCCCCTCTTGTTTTGTTAATTATTTCAACCCAATATCTTCAATTCATTCCTATAATACACGTCAATCACAGATTGATAATCTGTTTCTTAAATCTCTTCATACCACGCAATTCGGCATTCGTTCTCTCAGTTACACTGGTCCAAAACTTTGGAATTCTTTATCTATTGATGTTAAGAAAATCAAGCCGTTTTCCAGTTTTCGTCAACATATCAAGAATTCTGTGATTGATGGTTATAATACAATTATTGATTCCTAATGTTTTACGATTATCTTTAGCTATTTTGTATCTTAATTCTCTCTACTCATATTCTTGTTTTGGGTCACCTACTCGGTTAGTTCCACGAACTATTTAGATGTCCCAAACTCTGCAAATGAACCTACAGTTGACAATTTCTTTCCCTTCCCAATCTCTCTATTTTTTTTATTTCAAAGCACTAATTTGTATTAATTATAATTATTGTGTGAGTTTAAATAAAATTTGATTTGACCTGACTTGGAAATAAATCGTAAAGTTCTATGGAAGTACTAAACCAGCAGAGAAAAAGAAACAACTTTTAAAGTCCCCAATTATTTTATGGCTCTTTCAAGAACTTCATTAATTCCTCTCAGTATCCATCTTGAGGTGATGTTTATTCTGACTTGCCCATTACAAATATTTGCCTTCAAATAACGCTATTCACAACACCACAAAATATGCACCTTACCTAAGATGAAGCCACTCAGAGAAATCAAAATGCCCAATTATCGTCAGGTCTAGAGTGTAAGGAATATGTTAAGTACTTAGGTGTTTTGATTGACAACCACTTGTCCTGGAAATATCACATAGACTATATCGCCGTGAAGATTAGTAAAATTGTCGGAGTAATATCTCGTCTAAGACACTTCGTTCCATTCTGTACTTTGAGATGCCTATATCAGTCCCTTATACTTCTCTACTTGACATATGGTTTGACTGCTTGGGGCTAAGCCGCAAAAGCCCATCTTAATAAATTATTGCTACTTCAAAAACGTGCACTACGCTTGATGTATTTTCTAAATCCAAGAACTCATGCTATTCCTTTTTTTATTTCTTCTAAAATATTACCCATCCACCAGCTTTACTTTGAAGCTGTTTTACACTCTATGTATGATGTCTCAAATAACTCTGCTCCAAAAGATATATCTGAAAAATTTGTCAAGACCAGCTTGATTCATTCATATAACACAAGGGAGGCAGCGTGGTCGAGTGGTTAGAGCGTCGAATTTGAAATCCGTAGGTCGCGGGTTCAAATCCCGTTCTGACTGCTAGCTGATGTTGATCTCGGTAGCCCCGAGTTCAACTTCTCGGCCACGTTTGTAAATAGCCAACTGGTTTGCCTCCCGCCAGTTGGGATTCTTAACCTAGTTATGTTTATTTGAATATTAATTTGTCATTGTTTGTTTGCATTGGTCCTGAAAAGCCCCGATGGGGAGTGGCCAATTAAGTATACATTTTTACATAACACGAGGGCTGCATCTAGTGGCAAATATCATATTCAATTTTCACGATTAAATCAACAGCAGAACTCTTTTTCATGCTTTGGCGCGAAAGCGTGGAATTGTCTCCCATCGCAAGTGTGTAATCAACCAAAAATGGCATTCAAGAAATCAATTCGCAAAGCTTTATTGGCAGCTTTAGAAGGCGAGGAGGATTATATTGAGGCTCCTAATTTACTATCTAAAATTAATTTATATTTTACATAACTTTTTGTAGTCAATCACTGTTAATCTCTTCGCCTGTTTAGTTTGTTTATTTTGTTTAGGTTATTAAGCTACCTTTTAAAAATCAATTCTGTAAACATATTTACCTCCGGATGCTAATGACTGTATTTTATTTGTAGTTCATTCCTGTCATGATTTATAGTCTTTTATTTGAAGCTTACAAATTGGTTTATTTTTATTTTTATTTTTTTTCTTCCTGCACAACTCGCCTCGACTAGCTTACGCTATATGCGAGTTGTGCATGTTCTCAGTTTTAAGTGTTAATTATTAATAAAGTTTACTTGTTGTTAAAAAAAAAATATATATATATATATCTGCGCTTTTAGACTAATACTTGTACAAAATGATCCAGTCGATTTCATTTTCACAAGGCTTTACTTATTGAAGACTATACCAAGGATGGCTAAAGAAATATGCATTAATTTCTGTCAAATGCCCATTTTAGCAGAGAGTCCAAATAACTTGAAGGAAGTAAAATATTTTGACCTATTTTTTTGCCGCAATCATTCACTCACCAAACCCAACATTTGTGCCAAGTTTATGAGAAATCGGTGATTTGAGCTGTATGGTTCTGTATGGTTTTTTCATGGCCACACTCTTATAACTAACAGCTTTAGTTATGATAATTTCCAAACGAAAGTCGTTTCATAGCAGCACTACCCTGAGTTTGCGTATGTTGCTTGTGTACCAGTGAAAACCAGTCTTTGTGACACATAATAACTAAAAGGACAGGAGTATCAATTATTGTTGAGCAAACGACTTGTCAAAATAGACGGGATACTGTTACACGTTAAAACTTAAAGGCTGCACCTAAACGCAAGCATACCCCGGCTTTGTTGGGTGAAAAAAGGAGCAGGTAGGGTTTCTTCTCATAAAAGCGCATTAGTCAGTAATTTGAATATCTCAGTCTCTTAATTTATCTGATTGCAGAAATGTACACTGTGGTTATTTTCCTTGGGCAGTTCAGTCGGGTTCTCGTTTTCTTTTTAAATCAAAGCCTGCTCACTCTGGTAATTTAAGCATCGTCGGCGTCTTGTAAGCAAAGACTTTTTTTTTTTAATTTCATTACATGGCAGAATCATGTGGAAGGCTATTTGCTTCCCATGAAAGTAAACAGGGTTCGCATGCTGAATGTGGATGCGAAAGAGCTTTCCAGTTGATCTTGGGCGCGTTCCATTCGACCAAAATTTCCGGAAATCCCGGTTCAAAATCGAATAGAACAGAAAGTTTCCGGAAAATCGTTTCGAAAATTTCGGTCCACCTCTCAAGGTTGTCCTTATTTCTGGAAATTTAGAAATTCCGGAAATTTCCTGTTCCATTTGGCATTTCTACCCGGTATGAATCTGTCCCAGTTCCTTTAGCCGTGAAAAGCTACAAGATGGCAGCGAGTCTTTAGAGTCGACACTGCACTGGATGCAAAATAATCTATCACAGATCGAGCCTGTTCTTGATTGCCTATTCTCTACGTCAGGATCTGATTTTCTGGACTGAATTGTGGACTGGTCGTTCCGAATTTCCTGAGGTTCAGTTCGCTCAGTTTGCATACTCCCTGGGCATACTTTCCCACGAGAAAAGTTCGCAAGTTGCTCTCATCACGCGAAAATGGTGTTTGAGTCGGTCAGGTAAATATTAAAAAAGAATTTTGAATACCGGTATGTGTCAGTAAATTTATTTCTATGAAGCAACTTACGGCGTTTAAAACATCCACTTTTCCATGATCCTTAAGCATTTTGTCGAGTAAAATGTGCTCAAGCGGGAATGAAACGAGATCGGTCCGGCGTAGTGGAAAATACTGTTCCATTCGACATATGAAAATTTCGGAAAGTCAAACCGGAATTTTTGGTCGAATGGAACGCGCCCCTTAATTCTTTCTCTCGAGAATACTTCCCTGCTCGAAACAGACATTGCGGTTCCTTTGAAAGGTTAAAGAACCCAACATAAACAACTTTCTTGAAACGAAACGATACCGAACTTATGAGGTATGTTTTCTGTCGGCTTTCAAAAAGAAATCTTTAACTTATAGCAGCAGTGATGGCTCTCCTTGGATTTTGAGCTTCATTTTGAGAAACGTTTTCGACAACTTGTCGAAAGTGACTCAAAAAGGGACATTTTCAAAGGTATAAAAATCAGAGATTTGAAGAGCGGCGAAAATTGCGTCTAAGCTGCCTTTATGTAGTAGTTGTTTCTTCTTTCAATGCTATTTAACACCTAAAAACTAAAGCTGATGGAGCTTGTGTGTTAAATCTTCTACTGCAGTATTGATATCGATCGATATGCATCATGTGTATTTAAAAGAAGTGCCTCAGGCGCTTCTTTTTACCGAGTTATTACTGGTAATCGATAGGAAAATACTTACGTTGGTACTTCTTGCTGATTTCGAATTACGCCAAGACAGAGAAACAGCTTTTGTGTCTTTTTTTGTGGATGTTCATGAAATGGCCATGAATGGTAAAGTTCTATCAGTAGAAGCACGAAGTCCCCAGTTATATTATGGCTTTTTTCGGAACTTCATTGATTGCTCTCAGCCAGCAACTGATCCCAAATTACTTTCTTTATCTTCGCAAATGTCTTGACGTCCATCTCCGAGAGATTTTGGTCCAATTCTGACTTAATAACTCTCCCGAGCGGGGGGAGAGAGGGGCGAGGGTCGGAATATAGCAAAAAGAGCGAGAAAATGGCCTGTAATTAGCTAATGACCAGATCATCCCACTACCCAAATGTGGTTAAAATCGGAGGTAACGTCAATTTCTGACACGCTTTCAAGTTATGGGATCAAATTTGACCCCATACATGGCATCTGGTGACAATGTGTTTTACCCAATTACTTTTATATTTGGAAGTCTTTGGCAATATCATTAACATATAGAAATTACTAAAGCAAGAGAAAACTTTTGACCTTCGGAGAGAACACTCTTCTTTAAAAAACGTACTTTAAATATTTTAACAACAACCAAGTCAGTCATTTGTTTTTAACCCGTGAACTTAGATCTCAGAATTAAAGTTTGCACTAGCTGCTTCCCCAATCAAAGACTGAGTAAGTAAGTGTCAGATGTGTCACTGGCGTGCTTCATTTCTTCTGTTTATGCCAAGCGGATGTAATGTTTTGGCTTTGGTTATTAAAAAAAGCCTCTCGAGCCTTTCTTACTGAGTCACGTTTGCGGCTGCGTATGAGTTCAATCGGGATGAGGCTGACGTCGTTAATAGAATGGCCAGCTTGGTTAAAGTGTAGTGATATACTTAGTTTTTGGTGATTCAGGATAGAACGTCGGTGTTCCCCAAAGCGCTCACTGAGTTGGCGCTTAGTTTCTCCGATGTATTGAAGGTTGCACAGTTTTAACATTCTATCAGGTATATCAGATTTTTTGAGTGGCAAGATATGGAGTCGGTGATATTTCGAGTTTCGTTAGTTGTAAAAAAAGTATAGTTTGTTTGACCCTCTCTGAGAAAAGAACAAGTGAGGCATCGTGGGTGGTTGCATTGTTTAGTTCCTGCAGGTTGTTGGCTGGAAGAATTTTCGTGTCGATTGGACTAATACATCACGTAGGCTTGCGTTACGTAAGTTATAACTGGTGGGTTAGGGAAAGCTTTTTTTGCAGTGGGCAGTGGATTGAAGCAAGAGTGGCATACTTCTTAAAGGAGCAGTGTCACGAGGATTTTGCTGTTTTAGGTCAATTCTGTGCTAAAATCATTACTTTGAGGCTTTAATCATAAACAAAATGTCTCTGTAAAGCTTTGTCGAAGATATCAAATGAATTTTATCAGAGAGGGCTAACCATAATAAATTTCTTGAGGATTTTTGGAACACGTAGCATCAAAACTCGAAAAAATTGGCCAATTTTTCCAAGTTTCAATCCATTTCCATCCATGCCATCCGTCGCGACAGGCAACAGGAAACAGTTTAAGTACCTTCAAATAGTCTTCAATAACAAAACTAGGTCATTAGTTTTGGAATTCAGTTGATGCGAAGACACATTCTAGCTTTTTATAAAGTTGCCAAATAGCGTAACAATGCCCCTTTAACAACAGATGATACACTAGGAAACGCAGGGTTGAAGGATGTGACAAAGGGTGTTAGGTCAGCCTTGGCGAATTTCTGTTCTTGCTAACCTTGTTCCCAGGGTCTCTCATCTTACTGCCCCCTGGGGCGAGCGAGGAGAGACCGTGCTCACCCCAGGGGGATGTAAGATGAGGTTGCGCGATTGGCATCTCTTTGTAGTGAGGTGCGGCTCTAACCACGTTTGGTCAGGTACTCGATGAGTTCTCGGCTTAGTTGGTCAAAGATATTTTACGAAGCGCAGGGTTGACGGATGTTACATAGGGTGTTCGGTCAGTCTTGGCGGATATCTGCTCTTGCGGTTGAAGGGCTGCGTGACTTGGAATTGAGCGAACGCGATTGGCATCTCTTTGTAGTGAGGTGCAGCTATAACCACGTTTGGTCAGGTAGTCGATGAGTCCACGGCTTCGTTGATCAAAGAAAGTGTCGGTAGAACATATGCAGATTCGGAGGAAGAGGCTGAATGGGATGGCATTTTTGGTGTGGTTTGGGTGGCACGATGTTTTGAGAAGGTATTGATGTTTGTCTGTGGGCTTTGCATGGAGATCTGTTTGGATGTGGTTGTTGATGAGATGAACTTGGACATCTGAGAAAGGGAATGTCTGGTGCAGAGAACTGGAATACTCATGAGTGAGTTTTATGCTAGGTTGAATAGCATTCAGGTAGCCTATGAAGGTTTTTAGATGCTCCTCTCTATGTGTCCAAATCATGAAAATATCATCGATGAACCTCCACCAAATGAAGGGCTTCAGTAAAGAGTTGTCAATGGCCTGTTGTTCAAATTTTCCCACGAATAAATTGGCGTACGAAGGTGCCATGCGGGCTCCCATAGCTGTTCCGTGTTTTTGCAAATAATGTTCGTTGTTGAAGGAAAAGTTGTTCATTGTTAGAATCATTCTGATGAGATCGCAAATATTTTCAGCAGGAAGGTGCTTTTTCTTGGCGAGTGTTCAGGAAAAAGCGGCAGGCTATGAGCATCGAGGAAGAGATAATATCCAAGAACAAATATCCGAGCATATTTTCGCGCCAAATGTAAATTGAGACTCCTGAGGTCATTATCCTTCACATCCTTAACACAACTCTCGCAGTTTTGAAAATTGGAAAATATCACTCGGACATTCCCCAGTTTAAGTTGACACATGTTTAGCCACCTGACGCATTTAGACCAATCAAGCGCGAACAAAAATATTTGATGGATTATAATTAAAAATATCAAATCAATTCAAGGAAGCCAATGGAAGCCAATAAGGCTTATGTTAATTAAGGGACTTCCTTTTGAGATATCAAGACTAAGCGATAAATGTAAGATCCTCGAGAAGAAGTAGTAGCCAAATACTAATATGTCAAATATATTCCTTCACAGGTTGACTACAAAACTGACATGGACGAGGAATAACATATTAAGAATAGCTTTAACGGGAGGAACTTCATAATCAATGACAGGATAAAAAGGTTTAAGGACAATAACACAGTAAATAAACTTCAGAATGGGTGTCATTTTGTTTCTTTTGTGATGTACATTTTTGTTGCTAAGTTTGAAAAACACCGCCCCAATATTTCTAGATCTATTATTGATTCAGTATACAACTGTATACTCAAGTGAATTAAGAAATGGGTCTCGCTATATTTTGTAGAGGGTGGTCTAATTTAAAATATATTTAAGCTATTGCTTATAAACTTGCACAGGATGAAGTATTTGAAAGAAACCTTTTTTTTGGTTTCAAGAACTTTGCTCCTTTGTCACGTGACTTGCCACATCCAATTGTTATGACGTCAATACGTAATCTGCATAATATAAAAACGTCAATATCTCAGTAAGCGAAAAAACAATATTCTAAAAAGGACAACGTCATATTCTACTGTAACTTAAAAAAAACCTTCAAACAATCAGCAATTATTTTTCATTTCATAAGCCTTTTAAGCTAATTATTAACAACCACTTAACTGACGCCATTTGCAGTCAAAGCCATTTGACTCAATCTGTTGTCAAAATTGAGCTATACTTTGCTCTTTGCTGTGCCCTGAAAAGGACTGGAACATTCGCGTCGGAAAGCAAAATTATGTAGTGATGTTTTGATGTTACATTACAGACATCAATCTGTGTCAACATTTCAAAATGAGACTGAGAATTTCTAAAATAAATTGATCTCTTAAAATTTTGAACAAGGTAATGGTTTCTTACCTTAACGGAGGCAAATTTCAAGACCAATTTTGTGTTTGGTTTAGTCTCGCTCGACTGCCGATTGAGGCTGCTCGAGTATTTTTTCTGAGTTTCGTTTTTTTTACTACTTCTCATACCTGTTCGTTCGACATAAATAATATTATCTAAATTCTCAAAGCTTTCCACCATTTTAAAGCACAGACGGAAAAGCCTTGTAATGACGGCGTCAATTGTGCGTCTGCCCTCTAATAGATCATAGACGAGAACCAATCAAAATGCGAGAATAATTTGGGCTATTATATAAAATAGAATAGATGGTGAGTGGCGTAGCCAATAAGAGGACGGCATTTGTGCTAATAATATGCAAATAGCCTGTGCGGAAAGCTGAGCATCTGAGAGGTTTATTCAAGATGGGACTCCGGATTTCGAGATATTCCACATGAGTTAATATGCACAGTAGAAACCCCAGATTTTAAACCTCAAAGAGAAACCAAAGTTAATTGCCTTTAAAGCTCTGGGAAGTTTAAGAAATCAGGGGATAAATCACAATGTCTGACTTAGGAAAGGTAACCGACTTTTTGTTTTGGTTATCAAAAGGTTTGAAAAAATCAAAGATTTGAGCCGTATAGCGAGACATCGTCAAAAGGGGCTGTCACACCTGATGCGTAATTGTAACGCCTCCTGGATGAGAATTAAGTAAAGATTCTAGTTTCTAATTTCAGTCAGCCAAATGAAAGAGATCGCGCTAAACAACACCTTTCGGTTGTCCTGTAGGGACATAGAAAGGAAAAGCATTTTAAAAAGCTTCCAACCGGGCGTTTCAGAAAAAGATTTCCGCCGAAGTTTCCAGCGAACAACTTAACGCCCTTCCTAAAATCACGCATCATTATCATGTATATAGCGCCTTTTAACATTACGGAATGATCAAAGGCGCTTTACAAATCAAGAAAACTAATATTTTCAATAGATAATTACACTAAAGATGGTATTTACCATAGATAACTTTCCACCATTCCGTAAATATTTCGAATCGATTCGGGCGATTTTATTTTAGGGCACTTTTATTCTCCGAAATTAGCCTGCGTGGCAGGCCGTAGAAAGGGAGCGAGAAAAGTCAAAATGAGCGCGTTCCTCCCGCGTCAGATCTTCTCGCGCTTCACGCGCTCGTCTTTCCCCTTCCCTTCCCTTTGGACGCCTGCCACGCAGGCGACACCGAAATGTAACCTAAGGACTCAGTTTAGATTCTAAAGAAGTGCTAAATAGCTTTCATTTGAAAAAGCCTTGAATCAAAAGGCTATCACACGCAATGCGATTTAATGCGTTTGATGTAATTGTTTTGTAGTTAACTGACGTTTTGCTTGCGAACGGCGATAAGCTGCTAAAGTTTGGTCGTCCTCTTTTCTTTTCTTACAATCAGGCTATTTGTGTATGGAGGTGCCACTGAAAAAGCCTGATGACAAAAAAAGGGAAAAGGACGAGCAAAAGTTGACAGATTTAAGTTCAGCTCATCGGCGTTCGCAAGCAAAATATCAGCTAGTACAAACCAATAACATTAAACGACCTTAAAACGTGTTGGAATTGACCTAAAAGCGATGTAAAAGAATAAAATCTTGGTCAGATCAATATTTTTTAAGGTTCATTTTTTCTTGTAAGGTTTTAATCATGAACATTCACCTCCCAAACTTTTCTTGTTTGTCCATGTCACTGCCTTCGGTCTGTACTAGCCTACCTCGGTCAAGATTCTCCCATACAGACCTCCTGCTCGGTTAATAAGAGCTAATTCTTATTGGTTGACTGTTTTGTTTGAAATCACCTCGTTCCGTTCGATGATTTTGGTTTCAATGTTTTGACTATCACTGGAGAAACCGCTCTTTTGAGGAGTTATGACACTAAGTAAAAACGTCTTGATATCCCAATAACTTTGTTCAGTTTTCATTTGCCATGACTGATCGATCGCTCTACAAAACTCCACGCTTGCCGTAAATACTGCATCATTCATTCCCTAATCATGGTGTTGAATTGACCCCAATTCCACAAGTTTTTTGACACGAGCAGCACGCATAACATGAAAAAATGCTGTTTTCTTTTATCGATAAGTTGTACGTATTTCAAGTTCCAATAACTATGATATACCTGGAAGCCTGTTTGTAGAAAAAGCGTTGACGCCCAAACTGCTCATCTTTTTCGCATTTCTGCCAAGTTTACCAAAAACACAATCTATGCTTTCCGCACATTCTAGCTCATCGTCACAATTGGTTCCAGTAGTAGGACTGGTCAGGAAGCTTGACACGTTAGATTAACAAAGGTTAAACGACCTATTTCCGACCAGTACCCGGTCAAAAAGTCTCTCGAAGCTCCTCGGTAAAGGTCCAATAGAGTTCTCAACTGCATACGTGGAAGGTCACACGTTCGATTCATGTTAGAAGAACAAAACAAAAAACAATTTCGCAAATAGCTTGTGTCACTTATACATGTACAGATAAACCTTTTCAGACCATAAAAAAGTCAAAATCTTTCGACTATTGCTGCATTTTTTCGTCTTTTCATTTCAGGGACATCACACAAGCATTACATCTTAAATTCTCTGTTAATTTTTATTTTTTCTCTTTTCTCCTCATTTTCCCTGGTTCTCGCACAGATTTGTTATCCAGAAAAAGACCAATGCAGATTCAAGTAATTAAAAGCCCTCCATCCCCCAGGCGGCTTTTCTATGCCGTAGTCCCGCTGATCAGAATCATGAGATTTGTTTTCAAAACTTCTTTTTGCGAAACTTGTTATCATTTAATTACCAGCACGGCTTACTTTGATTTCCCCAGCGTGTGACGCTGGTAAGCTTTCGGCCTCCCTTGCCGCTGGGCGTTATCAGAAAACACTTTCCCTTAGAACGTAAACCCTTGCAAACGCCGCGCTCAAATAAACAAAGAAACAACACCGAAAGAAAATGAGAAATTTGTCTCGCAGACTCTCTTGCAAGATACGGATCTGTGATAATCTGAGTTTCAATGCAATTATCGTCAGACCAAGCAGATGGTATTTCTAAATTGCTCTACCCGAACGGGAACCGCAAAACTGCGAATCCCTCAATCGGCAAATGGATCTAGTAAGCGGTGTTTGTCATTGAGTTTAAACCCATAAAACAGCCGATAATGTTTTTAATTACTCGCGGCTATTTCGAAACTAAGCACGTTGTTACCGCAGAGAGTAAGTTGGGCCGCTTGCGGTTTCTTTTCCCAGTTTCGAGGTCCTCCGATAGAGCGTGGAAATTAGAATCGGCGTCACCACGCGAATCGCGCGCGAATCCCACGTAGAGGATCTACTGTTACAAAAACAGGAAGATTAAAACATCGACGACACCGACGCCGAGGAAGACTCCGAGTCAAAAATAAATTTTACCAACGAAATTCGCAATTGTCTAGATCTGTTCGGAACATCTAAGGCTCTTAACTGAACGTGCTCAAGCTTAATATGCAATGAGAGCGTTCAATTCTAAGTATAAATACGATTAGCCCGTCCGAGTCACTCGCGTTCCTCAGACTATGTAGACGAACTTGGTCATTTCACGTTGTTGTTTGAGATGGCCTGCATCTCTTTCTTGAACCTCTACTTTGTCTGTTGTTTTGCAGAGGACGGCAAAAAAAATTTACAAATATTTATAACGCACGTGCACAGCTATTGCTTTGCTTATTAAACTTTTGTTTAGCGACGTTCTCGTTGCCGCCGTCGTCGTCGTGGTTTGCTCAAGTTCTCTTGTTAATGTCTTCCGACAACGTGAAGAATCACCTCAGGTAATTGGAATCGCTGAAGTTAAGTTGAGATCAGGAATTCTCACACAAGACCAGGCTTTTCATAGTTTTCTGTTTTCATTCCCAAGATTGCCAAGGAATCGATTGATGAATCACTTTGTCAGGTTACTTTTTTAAAACGCAGAGGCACCTTTCTCTCGCCCACACACTCGTGTCCAGTTCTTGCTCGCGCATAACCGTGATTGTTTTGAAACGAGGTATTGGACCCTGAGTAAAACGAGTAAAACTGGATTAGGACATGCAACACGCATCAATATCGCGTGAAATACAGAACTCGGTAGACCATAACTCGACTCCGAAGGCAGGTAAGATATTACTTTATTTTTTTTTTCATTATTTTATGTTTAGTTTTTCAACATTGGACAACTGCAAAAATGTTTTGTCGTATCATGATCATTAAGTCAATCAACACGGTCTGTCCCTAAATCAGTCAGCGAATGGTTTCTCAATATCTGAAGAGCCACTAGTGCTGGCAGACCACCAAAACCTCCCTGCAATTTACACTGTAGTCTTCCAGTCCTTGCACGCCTCTTCCTCCAGTTCACTGCACAACTTTCTCATTGAAGATAAGTCTGTCTGTCTGTCTGTCTGTCTTCAGAGGCACAACAAGTGCGGGGTTCGGGAAAAACAACGACGGGAAAGAAAACGTCCTCAGCGCACCTTAATCGTTAGTTCTCAACGCACTGAATCCCCGATCAAGTGAAACATAACTGACTCGCGGTAGCTTTGTTTGCTGTTTTTGTTAAACCACCCGCTCTCATACTTACTGAATACCACATAATCTCGCATTGTAAATTATGAATCAAACACTCAGTGAAAACAAGCGATGTTAAACTCAAAAAACTAACCCACACTCAGCTTCTTAGCGTTCTGTTGTAGACAGTTGTAGAGGCACGCGGCAAGTTGCGAAAACTCGACGGAAGATAAACACGGAAATGCTTTATTTCTCTTTTGCCGCGCTGAAAACATCTCTTCAAAAGCGCTGATCACACATCTCGGAAACAAAAAAGTGTTTTTGAAACAATTCCAAAAAACCTTTCAGTTCCGAAACATCTTCCCTGGGCGACTAAACTACGGTGAAATTAACGTTTTGTTTCAGAAATATTGCTTCCTAAACGCTAGATCTGCTTCCGAAACACGTTTCCCGGGCGGACGTATGAACTGGGAAAAATTTGTTACCACAGTAATTTTCTTTCGTCAATCGCTGGAGGCACCGCCATGCCTTTCGATTGACGAGGTTTCTTGGACTTCAGAAACCGAAATAGTGTTTTTATTGTAAACCACATGTTGTATGTTTATCTTACATTGCTTTATAAGAGTTCGTGAGATATTGGTTACCCACGGCTTGAAAACTCGATCCCGCGACACTTTTATTTACCACAGGTTTGTCTTTTTGTTCGAGCCAGGAGAAATTCACCTTTATTTTGACCCAAAATACTTTAAATTTAGGTAGTAAGCGCAGAGTAAAAATTAGCCCCCGTAAAATGACAAAAACATTCGTTTTTAAATTTTATAATTTAACAGAAAAATGCCAGTCACGTTCCGATTAAAAAAAAAACACACAACCAGCTGTTGGCTATTGTACTTACTGGTAAACCACATGGAAATAGCACCTTTGTCGTAAAAGCAATATATCTCACGCGTTTCTGATATATTGGCTAAATACAAACCGCGCGGGGATGTTAGAAAAACACGAAAGATCCTTCCCTTTTCTATGTCGCTCTCGCGCGACTGGCGCAGATAAAGGTAACATCAGACAACAAGGCCCGCGTTTACACTGATTGCCATGAATATTTGAGCTCATTTTTACTAAAGATACCAACACCTAACGCATAAATGGCGTTTCTTCATGATAAAAATAGTTATTGACAAAAAGTCTGCCCTCCCGGGGTACTCCCAGAAATATTGGGTGGGGGGCATGCGGCGAGCCTCTTGAAATCTTTATCCTATTTTAGACTTCCATATAATTTCAAGTTTTCCTCAGCCTGTTTCAGACACGACCAAATTCGATGCATTATTTCAGACTACGCCGCTACGGCGCCTATTGCAATGTGCACCCGGCTGGCGTCAACATAATTTGAGCTGAATATTCTCGATGTTGATGGTGGTAATTATAATGATAAAGAAATAGCCTCTTCTAAAAATATACTTATTCAAGACCAAAGTGCAGAAAAAATACAATATTTCAGACCAAACGTCTCCAAAACCAAACCGCATAAATAGCCTTCAAAGCCTAAAAAAGAAAGGGAGAATCTCTTGACTGCCGTTAGTTCTCTAACCGAAGCTTGTTCCAAAGTTCTTTACACTTCTACATGAAACATAACAAGACAAGAAACACAGTGAAATCACCTACGAAAAGTTTGAGCTTCTAACTGATACAGAGGAACATAGGAACAAACCGAAAATATGGACTATGAACATGCACAGGACTCTAAAACTCAAGGTGAGGTTTTGTAATCCAGAATTTTCACGTTTGTGCTGTAAAACGAAACCACGTGATGCCGAACTAATAAGGAAATCCTGATTGATTGTTCGATGTGTTTTTATCGTTTTCCGCAAAAGCAACAAAGACGGCAATAGTCACTTGAAACAGAATCTGACCAAGTCATTAAGCGATGTTTGATAGTCAAGTACCGCGACTCGGCTGGGCGATATTCTTAGAGCAATTCTTTCTCAGAATATATGAAAAAAGATCGTGCCTAAACAGAACTCTACAAATTTAATCTATAGGTCCGTCCCACAGCCAAGTGAACACAAAACAAACCGACTCTATTCAGAACAGCCCGCTTCGGATTGGAACTATTGGGTCTTTTAAAATGTAATTCAAATGATAACTGAGGTCATTAAAATTGGATAAGTTCGATTGAACAGCTCTCACAACCATTTAAAGAAATAACAAGCCAAAGAACCAAACAAAACGTTAAACGTCATGTTTCGTGCGCGCAGCTCGGGCTATGAAACCGCAAAGTGATTTCAAAACCGACGATTTCTAATGAAACTTTCCACTGTTTGTTTAGCGAAGGAAGGCAATCAAGCGGTCTAGACGAGCCAAGCTCTGCCGAAAGGAAGCACTTCGGCAACGATAGTCAATTTAAAAAATTTATGGTAAAATCATTCACCATGTTGATGAACATCAAATTCCGCTCGCCCGCCGATTACCTCTCTACAGTTTTTCCTTTTAAAAACTATCCAGAATTTCAAACACGTGCCTGTGTTATTTTGAGGAAAATACCTCAGGGTCAAGCAACCTTGAAGTGAGCTTGCTTTTTCTTGGCAATTTATTAATTCTTCGTTATTTTAATCCATCGGAAGAAAGCCAAAACGGGCAAATATCGGCTCCCTTTGTAGCGCACATCAATTCGATAACACGCTCTCTTAGATAATGAGTTATTTGACGCGCTATAAAGTTTCCTTCACTTTCTAATTCAGTGCGCCTATTTGAGTGTTTTCGGAGGAAAACAGACAAAAGAAAGCGTAACTCGAGTCCGCTTGCGTGAAGATAACAGACCCATAGCAGGCCAATATACCAAACCCATGAAACCATCTAACGTAATTTTACAACTTCACTACCTCACAGACAACTTCCTTTACAAAGTCACGTAGCGTAAAACCCTGAAAACAGCCTTTTGACCACTGGATCACGCAAGCTGCCAAACTAATTTGTTAAACAAAATCGCACAATTTTGGGATCTAACAGGAATGGACAGAACAGTATTGGATAAAACGCAAAGCTCGTCAAGTCGAGACACCGCGGCGTCGCTTCTGTGCTCAGCAATTAATAAACTTAAAAATGCATGAAATCGCCTATTTTTTTAATGCCATGTTACATGACCCACTTCCACTATCCGTGGCAGAGCGGTGTAAAATTTAATTTCGAACCCTGCGTAATTAGCCCTTTTCATTAACTTAGCGCCCGTGAAAACCTGCATGTACAACTAAACTAGGCGACAAATGAACGAATTGCACTTGTCCTACTAAGCACAACATATACATGAGCGCTACTGCGGTCACTCATTTTAAAGCCCTTTTAAAAGTAATTTGTTTACTGAAACTATTTTTTATACGTCTATCATTAATTCCCGCGCGAATATTCTCTTGTGACGGATTGCCAACATTTGGGTTCGATTTTCCGATGTCGAGTGAGCTCGATTAGAGTATTTACACAGAAGGTAGACGTCCAAATCTCACCTAAGGCCGAAAAAGAGAGCGTAAATTTATCCAACGACAGACCAAAGAGGGCGCAAAAAAAACGCGCTGAAAGCGCCTCACGCCTCTTTTAAAACCTAATGTGCCACATGTCGCGCTGTAAATGGGGCGATTAAAAACTGTTGGTTTGAGTCGCTAGGCAATAAATTGGCCGAATGAATATTTAGTGGATCGTCTGTTCCCGGCGACACTGTTTATTCAAGATTTTCCATGGTATTTTCTCTCCACTCCGGCCCTCAGGGTTCGATTTCGCTCGCAATCAACAACGAAATAGACCATGTCACGAGCGCTTAGCGCAGCTTATTCGCGGATTGAAATTTCGGAACGGGTCGGAACTTGTTCACGTTAATTTCGTCGGCAATAATGTTATTTTCCTGTCGTTATTAGGGCTATTGCGGTGAAACAAAGTTTCAATTAACGACTGCTATTCACCAGCGCGCGGCTTGGCTCAATTATCTTTCCCAGAGGTTCATTGGAGCGGTTTTCAGCAAAGGACACTGAGCTATAAAATATTAAAATGGCTCTATGGGTAAATTGTCAAGCAAAAATATATTTTTCTTTTGCTTATGATGTCCACATACACTTGCACTGAGATCGCTCGAAAAACTTGGGTGAAAGAGACTTTGAGACTTTGTTCTGCGCATTTTTGTTTGATTTTTTTAATTTTTTTTTTGTTAAGAACGAAAACAACAGGAATAGATACATGCTGGTCAGAGTTGGTAGCTGGCGAAATTTTGTAAAACGCATAAAATCCGCTTAGGAGAAATATTGATATTTTAATAACCTCCATAGCGTAATGAACGAAGATGAACAATCACCAAACACTGCGGAACCTTACAGCACAATGATACGGCAGAACGCAAAAGGTTCTAAGCCGGTCGGTCCGTTTTCAAGAACGATCTCTCCGTTCTCTTCGGATTATTTAATTAGCATTGCAATAAAAAACGCACAAAGAGGGCAGATAAATGAGAGCTTTCCAAGCTCCGCCTTTGCAAGTTTTAATATTTCGCACTCGGTCCCTTTGTTGAGCAGCGGTGTTCTTTCAACTGGTTAAGTGAGGCATTGGATGAAGGCTCTCATGAGCTGTGGGTAATAGACACATTTGCTCAGCCAATTTAGCCGAGCCAGCCGATTGAGGGCGTCCGAGGCACTTTGTTATTCGGGAAAAGTTAAGTTAATCCACCAGGCCAAACCATTAATGATTTTTTAATTATTTTTTGACAGATTAAATGATTGATAGACAGAGGCGGTCCCTGTGGCGGTGAGCTTGCAGCAGAAGCAGCGGCGCGGTGCGCATTGGAACAATAACAAAAAGCACACGAGTAATATTCAACTGTGCCCATAAACAGCGACTACCCCCAAAGGAATCACCTCCTTAAGCGGTCCTGCGGTCGGGGAACACTTTAATAACAAGCTAAGCGGTCGTGCTTATCCACGGCAATGCTGAATCGATTCTAGCACTGATTTGGACCAAATTTCACAGAGTTACTAGTATATTTTGCCTGGACTTGCGATGAAAATTTTCTCGGCGCTCGCTTGGCCGCTGCTATTGCTTCTTCACGCGTGGCCGAGTGTGACACTCGCGCTCGAGAAAGCTGTTGTGGAAGTTGTGATTTACGAGCATTCGTCTGGAGGGGATTACACAACGCATACTTATGAACTGGAAGGCAAGTTTTCAAACGCTGGAGCTGCCACGAGCGCCGAAGGGGACATACTTGAGGTAAGCTTTCTGCTACTTAAAATGTTCAGCGGAGGCTTTTGGCTTAACACCAACCGAAGGCGAACACATTTCTGCCAAGATCAGCCACTCTTTTGCGGTTTTGTTTATCTCAATTCGCTTCGGAGAAGTCGTACTTTTGACAATGTTCCTTAGCGTGGGATCTTTTCGAGGGAGTATTTTCGATTTGTTTACCTAGAGCCGGTCAAAAACCCCCGCATGCATGACATATTGAAGTGAGACGCTTCACTTGTTGTTGGCTCGATTTAATGAGTACAACATTGAAAGCCCCGGCATTGGTCTTGCCATAATTATAATTACACTCAAGTGCTGTCACGAGAGCGAGCCGTTTTTGTCCACGATCCGAGTTAATACTGCTCGCCTTTGTTGAGTACGAGCGCAATCTACAAGTGTTCATTTCACTTCACGAGAAATTCGCTCGTGTTTTCGTCGATCGCGCGATCGCGCACAAGATCGGTGGCACTTCTTTTATCTCAGACTAATTCCTTACTTTCCGATTTTGGCGATTTGGAGGCACGACGATCTATTATGTTTATTTTTGAAAAAAACACACAAGCGCTTGTATGCGTAGTAGCTTCAATGTGGACGGACGTGACTGTATTTCGCTGGCCTGTAATCAATTACCTTGAAGTTTTTTTAATCGCATTGTGTTGGTTTCCGACTTGCGAGCGGCGGAATGTTTTGGTTTCGCGTGTGCGTTCCTCTGGATTTATCCTGGCTTTGCTGTATCGTTTGCTCGAGTTGAACAGGTTTAAGTATTCCTCTTAAACACGCCAATGTTTCTAAAGGAAGGGGTCGATAGGTCATCTCTGTGTACTCTCCGTAAGATTTGTCGAAACGCCATTTATTTGCATGCCGGAAACACGAAGCCTTTTGAGCTCAAGAGCGCGCTTGCCTTACGAGACAGGCAATGAATGAAGCTAATTTTCACCTCAAAAGGGCTTCCTATTTACTTCGCGGAACACAAGCGGTCTTGCAACCCC
>JAHPZR010014803.1:0-14714 GCA_019787425.1 Platygyra sinensis | reverse complement strand
ATGATTTTACCATAAATTTTTTAAATTGACTATCGTTGCCGAAGTGCTTCCTTTCGGCAGAGCTTGGCTCGTCTAGACCGCTTGATTGCCTTCCTTCGCTAAACAAACAGTGGAAAGTTTCATTAGAAATCGTCGGTTTGAAATCACTTTGCGGTTTCATCGCCCGAGCTGCGCGCACGAAACATGACGTTTAACGTTTTGTTTGGTTCTTTGGCTTGTTATTTCTTTAAATGGTTGTGAGAGCTGTTCAATCGAACTTATCCAATTTTAATGACCTCAGTTATCATTTGAATTACATTTTAAAAGACCCAATAGTTCCAATCCGAAGCGGGCTGTTCTGAATAGAGTCGGTTTGTTTTGTGTTCACTTGGCTGTGGGACGGACCTATGGATTAAATTTGTAGAGTTCTGTTTAGGCACGATCTTTTTTCATATATTCTGAGAAAGAATTGCTCTAAGAATATCGCCCAGCCGAGTCGCGGTACTTGACTATCAAACATCGCTTAACGACTTGGTCAGATTCTGTTTCAAGTGACTATTGCCGTCTTTGTTGCTTTTGCGGAAAACGATAAAAACACATCAAACAATCAATCAGGATTTCCTTATTAGTTCATCACGTGGTTTCGTTTTACAGCACAAACGTGAAAATTCTGGATTACAAAACCTCACCTTGAGTTTTAGAGTCCTGTGCATGTTCATAGTCCATATTTTCGGTTTGTTCCTATGTTCCTCTGTATCAGTTAGAAGCTCAAACTTTTCGTAGGTGATTTCACTGTGTTTCTTGTCTTGTTATGTTTCATGTAGAAGTGTAAAGAACTTTGGAACAAGCTTCGGTTAGAGAACTAACGGCAGTCAGGAGATTCTCCCTTTCTTTTTTAGGCTTTAAAGGCTATTTATGCGGTTTGGTTTTGGAGACGTTTGGTCTGAAATATTGTATTTTTTCTGCACTTTGGTCTTGAATAAGTATATTTTTAGAAGAGGCTATTTCTTTATCATTATAATTACCACCATCAACATCGAGAATATTCAGCTCAAATTATGTTGACGCCAGCCGGGTGCACATTGCAATAGGCGCCGTAGCGGCGTAGTCTGAAATAATGCATCGAATTTGGTCGTGTCTGAAACAGGCTGAGGAAAACTGGAAATTATATGGAAGTCTTAAATAGGATAAAGATTTCAAGAGGCTCGCCGCATGCCCCCCACCCAATATTTCTGGGAGTACCCCGGGAGGGCAGCCTTTTTGTCAATAACTATTTTTATCACGAAGAAACGCCATTTATGCGTTAGGTGTTGGTATCTTTAGTAAAAATGAGCTCAAATATTCGTGGCAATCAGTGTAAACGCGGGCCTTGTTGTCTGATGTTACCTTTATCTGCGCCAGTCGCGCGAGAGCGACATAGAAAAGGGAAGGATCTTTCGTGTCTTTCTAACATCCCCGCGCGGTTTGTATTTAGCCAATATATCAGAAACGCGTGAGATATATTGCTTTTACGACAAAGGTGCTATTTCCATGTGGTTTACCAGTAAGTACAATAGCCAACAGCTGGTTGTGTTTTTTTTTTTTAATCGGAACGTGACTGGCATTTTTCTGTTAAATTATAAAATTTAAAAACGAATGTTTTTGTCATTTTACGGGGCCCAATTTCTACTCTGCGCTTACTACCTAAATTTAAAGTATTTTGGGTCAAAATAAAGGTGAATTTCTCCTGGCTCGAACAAAAAGACAAACCTGTGGTAAATAAAAGTGTCGCAGGATCGAGTTTTCAAGCCGTGGGTAACCAATATCTCACGAACTCTTATAAAGCAATGTAAGATAAACATACAACATGTGGTTTACAATAAAAACACTATTTCGGTTTCTGAAGTCCAAGAAACCTCGTCAATCGAAAGGCATGGCGGTGCCTCCAGCGGTTGACGAAAGAAAATTACTGTGGTAACAAATTTTTCCCAGTTCATACGTCCGCCCGGGAAACGTGTTTCGGAAGCAGATCTAGCGTTTAGGAAGCAATATTTCTGAAACAAAACGTTTCACCGTAGTTTAGTCGCCCAGGGAAGATGTTTCGGAACTGAAAGGTTTTTTGGAATTGTTTCAAAAACACTTTTTTGTTTCCGAGATGTGAGATCAGTGCTTTTGAAGAGATGTTTTCAGCGCGGCAAAAGAGAAATAAAGCATTTCCGTGTTTACCTTCCGTCGAGTTTTCGCAACTTGCCGCGTGCCTCTACAACTGTCTACAACAGAACGCTAAGAAGCTGAGTGTGGGTTAGTTTTTTGAGTTTAACACCGCTTGTTTTCACTGAGTGTTTGATTCATAATTTACAATGCGAGATTATGTGGTATTCAGTAAGTGTGAGAGCGGGTGGTTTAGCGGTTAACAAAAACAGCAAACAAAGCTACAGCGAGTCAGTTATGTTTCACTTGATCGGGGATTCAGTGCGTTGAGAACTAACGATTAAGGTGCGCTGAGGACGTCTTCTTTCCCGTCGTTGTTTTCCCGAACCCCGCACTTGTTGTGCCTCTGAAGACAGACAGACAGACAGACAGACTTATCTTCAATGAGAAAGTTGTGCAGTGAACTGGAGGAAGAGGCGTGCAAGAACTGGAAGACTACAGTGTAAATTGCAGGGAGCTTTTGGTGGTCTGCCAGCACTAGTGGCTCTTCAGATATTGAGAAACCATTCGCTGACTGATTTAGGGACAGACCGTGTTGATTGACTTAATGATCATGATACGACAAAACATTTTTGCAGTTGTCCAATGTTGAAAAACTAAACATAAAATAATGAAAAAAAAAAAATAAAGTAATATCTTACCTGCCTTCGGAGTCGAGTTATGGTCTACCGAGTTCTGTATTTCACGCGGTATTGATGCGTGTTGCATGTCGAAATCCAGTTTTACTCGTTTTACTCAGGGTCCAATACCTCGTTTCAAAACAATCACGGTTATGCGCGAGCAAGAACTGGACACGAGTGTGTGGGCGATCGAGAGAAAGGTGCCTCTGCGTTTTAAAAAAGTGACCTGACAAAGTGATTCATTAATCGATTCCTTGGCAATCTTGGGAATGAAAACAGAAACTATGAAAAGCCTGGTCTTGTGTGAAAATTCCTGATCTCAACTTAACTTCAGCGATTCCAATTACCTGTGGTGATTCTTCACGTTGTCGGAAGACATTAACAAGAGAACTTGAGCAAACCACGACGACGACGGCAACGAGAACGTCGCTAAACAAAAGTTTAATAAGCAAATCAATAGCTGTGCACGTGCGTTATAAATATTTGTAAATTTTTTTTGCCGTCCTCTGCAAAACAACAGACAAAATAGAGGTTCAAAAAAGAGATGCAGGCCATCTCAAACAACAACGTGAAATGACCAAGTTCGTCTTCATAGTCTGAGGAACGTGAGTGACTCGGACGGGCTGATCGTATTTCCACTTAGAATTGAACGCTCTCATTGCATATTAAGCTTGAGCACGTTTTAAGAGCCTTAGATGTTCCGAACAGATCTAGACAATTGCAAATTTCGTTGGTAAAATTTATTTTTGACTCGGAGTCTTCCTCGGCGTCGGTGTCGTCGATGTTTTAATCTTCCTGTTTTTGTAACAGTAGATCCTCTACGTGGGATTCGCGCGCGATTCGCGTGGTGACGCCGATTCTAATTTCCACGCTCTATCGGAGGACCTCGAAACTGGGAAAAGAAACCGCAAGCGGCCCAACTTACTCTCTGCGGTAACAACGTGCTTAGTTTCGAAATAGCCGCGAGTAATTAAAAACATTATCGGCTGTTTTATGGGTTTAAACTCAATGACAAACACCGCTTACTAGATCCATTTGCCGATTGAGGGATTCGCAGTTTTGCGGTTCCCGTTCGGGTAGAGCAATTTAGAAATACCATCTGCTTGGTCTGACGATAATTGCATTGAAACTCAGATTATCACAGATCCGTATCTTGCAAGAGAGTCTGCGAGACAAATTTCTCATTTTCTTTCGGTGTTGTTTCTTTGTTTATTTGAGCGCGGCGTTTGCAAGGGTTTACGTTCTAAGGGAAAGTGTTTTCTGATAACGCCCAGCGGCAAGGGAGGCCGAAAGCTTACCAGCGTCACACGCTGGGGAAATCAAAGTAAGCCGTGCTGGTAATTAAATGATAACAAGTTTCGCAAAAAGAAGTTTTGAAAACAAATCTCATGATTCTGATCAGCGGGACTACGGCATAGAAAAGCCGCCTGGGGGATGGAGGGCTTTTAATTACTTGGATCTGCTTTGGTCTTTTTCTGGATAACAAATCTGTGTGAGAACCAGGGAAAATGAGGAGAAAGGAGAAAAAATAAAAATTAACAGAGAATTTAAGATGTAATGCTTGTGTGATGTCCCTGAAATGACAAGACGAAAAAATGCAGCAATAGTCGAAAGATTTTGACTTTTTTATGGTCTGAAAAGGTTTATCTGTACATGTATAAGTGACACAAGCTATTTGCGAAATTGTTTTTTGTTTTGTTCTTCTAACATGAATCGAACGTGTGACCTTCCACGTATGCAGTTGAGAACTCTATTGGACCTTTACCGAGGAGCTTCGAGAGACTTTTTGACCGGGTACTGGTCGGAAATAGGTCGTTTAACCTTTGTTAATCTAACGTGTCAAGCTTCCTGACCAGTCCTACTACTGGAACCAATTGTGACGATGAGCTAGAATGTGCGGAAAGCATAGATTGTGTTTTTGGTAAGCTTGGCAGAAATGCGAAAAAGATGAGCAGTTTGGGCGTCAACGCTTTTTCTACAAACAGGCTTCCAGGTATATCATAGTTATTGGAACTTGAAATACGTACAACTTATCGATAAAAGAAAACAGCGCTGCTCGTGTCAAAAAACTTGTGGAATTGGGGTCAATTCAACCCCATGATGAGGGAATGAATGATGCAGTATTTACGGCAAGCGTGGAGTTTTGTAGAGCGATCGATCAGTCATGGCAAATGAAAACTGAACAAAGTTATTGGGATATCAAGACGTTTTTACTTAAGTGTCATAACTCCTCAAAAGAGCGGTTTCTCTAGTGATAGTCAAAACATTGAAACCAAAATCATCGAACGGAACGAGGTGATTTCAAACAAAACAGTCAACCAATAAGAATTAGCTCTTATTAACCGAGCAGGAGGTCTGTATGGGAGAATCTTGACCGAGGTAGGCTAGTACAGACCGAAGGCAGTGACATGGACAAACAAGAAAAGTTTGGGAGGTGAATGTTCATGATTAAAACCTTACAAGAAAAAATGAACCTTAAAAAATATTGATCTGACCAAGATTTTATTCTTTTACATCGCTTTTAGGTCAATTCCAACACGTTTTAAGGTCGTTTAATGTTATTGGTTTGTACTAGCTGATATTTTGCTTGCGAACGCCGATGAGCTGAACTTAAATCTGTCAACTTTTGCTCGTCCTTTTCCCTTTTTTTGTCATCAGGCTTTTTCAGTGGCACCTCCATACACAAATAGCCTGATTGTAAGAAAAGAAAAGAGGACGACCAAACTTTGGCAGCTTATCGCCGTTCGCAAGCAAAACGTCAGTTAACTACAAAACAATTACATCAAACGCATTAAATCGCATTGCGTGTGATAGCGTTTTGATTCAAGGCTTTGTTCAAATGAAAGCTATTTAGCACTTCTTTAGAATCTAAACTGAGTCCTTAGGTTACATTTCGGTGTAGCCTGCGTGGCAGGCGTCCAAAGGGAAGGGAAGGGGAAAGACGAGCGCGTGAAGCGCGACAAGATCTGACGCGGGAAGAACGCGCTCATTTTGACTTTTCTCGCTCCCTTTCTACGGCCTGCCACGCAGGCTAATTTTGGAGAATAAAAGTGCCCTAAAATAAAATCGCCCGAATCGATTCGAAATATTTACGGAATGGTGGAAAGTTATCTATTGTAAATAGCATCTTTATTGTAATTATCTATTGAAATTATTAGTTTTCTTGATTTGTAAAGCGCCTTTGATCATTCCGTAATGTTAAAAGGCGCTATATACATGACAATGATGTGTGATTTTAGGAAGGGCGTTAAGTTGTTCGCTGGAAACTTCGGCGGAAATCTTTTTCTGAAACGCCCGGTTAGAAGCTTTTTAAAATGCTTTTCCTTTCTATGTCCCTACAGGACAACCGAAAGGTGTTGTTTAGCGCGATCTCTTTCATTTGGCTGACTGAAATTAGAAACTAGAATCTTTACTTAATTCTCATCCAGGAGGCGTTACAATTACGCATCAGGTGTGACAGCCCCTTTTGACGATGTCTCGTAATACGGCTCAAATCTTTGATTTTTTCAAACCTTTTGATAACCAAAACAAAAAGTCGGTTACCTTTCCTAAGTCAGACATTGTGATTTATCCCCTGATTTCTTAAACTTCCCTGAGGTTTAAAGGCAATTAACTTTGGTTTCTCTTTGAGGTTTAAAATCTCGGGTTTCTACTGTGCATATTAACTCATGTGGAATATCTCGAAATCCGGAGTCCCATCTTGAATAAACCTCTCAGATGCTCAGCTTTCCGCACAGGCTATTTGCATATTATTAGCACAAATGCCGTCCTCTTATTGGCTACGCCACTCACCATCTATTCCATTTTATATAATAGCCCAAATTATTCTCGCATTTTGATTGGTTCTCGTCTATGATCTATTAGAGGGCAGACGCACAATTGACGCCGTCGTTACAAAGCTTTTCCGTCTGTGCTTTAAAATGGTGGAAAGCTTTGAGAATTTAGATAATATTATTTATGTCGAACGAACAGGTTGAGAAGTAATAAAAAAAACGAAACTCAGAAAAAATACTCGAGCAGCCTCAGTCGGCACTCGAGCGAGACTAAACCAAACACAAAATTGGTCTTGAAATTTGCCTACTTTAAGTTAAGAAAACCATTACCTTGTACAAAATTTTAAGAGATCAATTTATTTTAGAAATTCTCAGTCTCATTTTGAATTGTTGACACAGATTGATGTCTGTAATGAAACATCAAAACATCACTTCTTAAAAGTCAGTTAAAATAAACACATAACCTTGCTTTTCGACGCGAATGTTCCAGTCCGTTTCAGGGCACAGCAAAGAGCAAAGTATAGCTCAATTTTGACAACAGATTAAGTCAAATGGCTTTGACGGCAAATGGCGTCAGTTAAGTGGTTGTTAATAATTAGCTTAAAAAGCTTATGAAATTAAAAATAATTGCTGATTGTTTGAAGGTTTTTTTTAAGTTACAGCAGAATATGACGTTATCCTTTTTAGAATATTGTTTTTTCGCTTACTGAGATATTGACGTTTTTGTATTATGCAGATTACGTAATGACGTCATAACAATTGGATGTGGCAAGTCACGTGACAAAGGAGCAAAGTTCTTGAAACCAAAAAAAAAGGTTTCTTTCAAATACTTCATCCTGTGCAAGTTTATAAGCAATAGCTTAAATATATTTTAAATTAGACCACCCTCTACAAAATATAGCGAGACCCATTTCTTAATTCACTTGAGTATACAGTTGTATACTGAATCAATAATAGATCTGGAAATATTGGGGCGGTGTTTTTCAAACTTAGCAACAAAAATGTACATCACAAAAGAAACAAAATGACACCCATTCTGAAGTTTATTTACTGTTTTATTGTCCTTAAACCTTTTTATCCTATCATTGATTATGAAGTTCCTCCCGTTAAAGCTATTCGTATGTCATTCCTCGTCCATGTCAGTTTTGTAGTCAACCTGTGAAGGAATATATTTGACATATTAGTATTTGGCTACTACTTTTTCTCAAGGATCTTACATTTATCGCTTAGTCTTGTTATCTCAAAAAGAAGTCCCTTAATTAACATAAGTCTTATTGGCTTCCATTGGCTTCCTTGAATTGATTTGATATTTTTAATTATAATCCATCAAATATTTTTGTTCGCACTTGATTGGTCTAAATGCGTCAGGTGGCTAAACACGTGTCAACTTAAGGTGGCTCCCTATAGTTTTAACAGTATCTACACGTGACGAAGGATGAAGAACTAAAAATGAACTATTTATTTCAACTTTGGGTTTAAGCTCCTGGCATTCACAGTGAAGATTAGCCACACACCCAGGATTCCTTTTTCGTTCATATGAGTATATTGCAGACTGTTGCCATGGTAACAAACAATCGTAAAGATAACCATTTTTTTGCTATTTTCCATCTATTTGCTTCCTTTTCTTGAGTTAGCCTCGGTAAAATATCTTGAAACTCGACAGTCTTGTGAAAACGATTTCGGACAATATTTTAATTTGAAAAAATGTGTTAATCTCGTATGTCCAATCTTAAAGCTACTTTTGTCAATATTGCGACACGTTTTGGGTGATGAAAGTTTAGAACAAGGAATTGTTACCCTATGGATCGGATGTAGAATCTTGTAAATGAGCAGTGACGGCTGCAAAAATTCGATTGTTGTTTGCCATGTTTGGTTATTTTCTAATTTCGAAGCGTCAGTTCGTGCTTAGCGCCTCGGCAGACGACTAAACTTGTAGGGGTGTCACATCCTGACTCGTATCTTGGCTTTTGTGTCTGCTCCACAAATAACGCCAAGGACTGCAAATATGTATGGTAATATACTACCTTGCTTTGCTCCGCTCGATGATCGTGGCGATCAAACAAATCAGCTTCACTGGTTGGAACTCCTGCATACCGTGTACATTTCTCTTTTAAATTAAGCAGGGAAAGGTAAGGTCTTCTATTCAGTCGATAAATGTTTTGAATCCGGAGCCGATCCACGCAACATTTTTGGTAAACAAATTTTAAAAATTTGGACGCCATGTTTGTCGGCATTTTACTGCGTGATTCCGCGCGCGACTTTGGCGTAGAGTTTGAAAGCTCGCGCCATCGCGAGATTTTTGAAATCAGCTCGCGCGCGGTCAAAAAACTATAGGGAGCCACCTTAAACTGGGAATGTCCGAGTGATATTTTCCAATTTTCAAAACTGCGAGAGTTGTGTTAAGGATGTGAAGGATAATGACCTCAGGAGTCTCAATTTGCATTTGGCGCGAAAATATGCTCGGATATTTGTTCTTGGATATTATCTACTCCTCGATGCTCATAGCCTGCCGCTTTTTCCTGAACACTCGCCAAGACAAAGCACTTCCTGCTGAAAATATTTGCGATCTCATCAGAATGATTCTAACAATGAACAACTTTTCCTTCAACAACGAACATTATTTGCAAAAACACGGAACAGCTATGGGAGCCCGCAAGGCACCTTCGTACGCCAATTTATTCGTGGGAAAATTTGAACAACAGGCCATTGGCAACTCTTTACTCAAGCCCTTCATTTGGTGGAGGTTCATCGATGATATTTTCATGATTTGGACACAGAGAGGAGTGACATACGAATAGCTTTAACGGGAGGAACTTCATAATCAATGATAGGATAAAAAGGTTTAAGGACAATAAAACAGTAAATAAACTTCAGAATGGGTGTCATTTTGTTTCTTTTGTGATGTACATTTTTGTTGCTAAGTTTGAAAAACACCGCCCCAATATTTCCAGATCTATTATTGATTCAGTATACAACTGTATACTCAAGTGAATTAAGAAATGGGTCTCGCTATATTTTGTAGAGGGTGGTCTAATTTAAAATATATTTAAGCTATTGCTTATAAACTTGCACAGGATGAAGTATTTGAAAGAAACCTTTTTTTTGGTTTCAAGAACTTTGCTCCTTTGTCACGTGACTTGCCACATCCAATTGTTATGACGTCATTACGTAATCTGCATAATACAAAAACGTCAATATCTCAGTAAGCGAAAAAACAATATTCTAAAAAGGATAACGTCATATTCTGCTGTAACTTAAAAAAAACCTTCAAACAATCAGCAATTATTTTTAATTTCATAAGCTTTTTAAGCTAATTATTAACAACCACTTAACTGACGCCATTTGCCGTCAAAGCCATTTGACTTAATCTGTTGTCAAAATTGAGCTATACTTTGCTCTTTGCTGTGCCCTGAAACGGACTGGAACATTCGCGTCGAAAAGCAAGGTTATGTGTTTATTTTAACTGACTTTTAAGAAGTGATGTTTTGATGTTTCATTACAGACATCAATCTGTGTCAACAATTCAAAATGAGACTGAGAATTTCTAAAATAAATTGATCTCTTAAAATTTTGTACAAGGTAATGGTTTCTTAACTTAAAGTAGGCAAATTTCAAGACCAATTTTGTGTTTGGTTTAGTCTCGCTCGAGTGCCGACTGAGGCTGCTCGAGTATTTTTTCTGAGTTTCGTTTTTTTTATTACTTCTCAACCTGTTCGTTCGACATAAATAATATTATCTAAATTCTCAAAGCTTTCCACCATTTTAAAGCACAGACGGAAAAGCTTTGTAACGACGGCGTCAATTGTGCGTCTGCCCTCTAATAGATCATAGACGAGAACCAATCAAAATGCGAGAATAATTTGGGCTATTATATAAAATGGAATAGATGGTGAGTGGCGTAGCCAATAAGAGGACGGCATTTGTGCTAATAATATGCAAATAGCCTGTGCGGAAAGCTGAGCATCTGAGAGGTTTATTCAAGATGGGACTCCGGATTTCGAGATATTCCACATGAGTTAATATGCACAGTAGAAACCCGAGATTTTAAACCTCAAAGAGAAACCAAAGTTAATTGCCTTTAAACCTCAGGGAAGTTTAAGAAATCAGGGGATAAATCACAATGTCTGACTTAGGAAAGGTAACCGACTTTTTGTTTTGGTTATCAAAAGGTTTGAAAAAATCAAAGATTTGAGCCGTATTACGAGACATCGTCAAAAGGGGCTGTCACACCTGATGCGTAATTGTAACGCCTCCTGGATGAGAATTAAGTAAAGATTCTAGTTTCTAATTTCAGTCAGCCAAATGAAAGAGATCGCGCTAAACAACACCTTTCGGTTGTCCTGTAGGGACATAGAAAGGAAAAGCATTTTAAAAAGCTTCTAACCGGGCGTTTCAGAAAAAGATTTCCGCCGAAGTTTCCAGCGAACAACTTAACGCCCTTCCTAAAATCACACATCATTGTCATGTATATAGCGCCTTTTAACATTACGGAATGATCAAAGGCGCTTTACAAATCAAGAAAACTAATAATTTCAATAGATAATTACAATAAAGATGCTATTTACAATAGATAACTTTCCACCATTCCGTAAATATTTCGAATCGATTCGGGCGATTTTATTTTAGGGCACTTTTATTCTCCAAAATTAGCCTGCGTGGCAGGCCGTAGAAAGGGAGCGAGAAAAGTCAAAATGAGCGCGTTCTTCCCGCGTCAGATCTTGTCGCGCTTCACGCGCTCGTCTTTCCCCCTTCCCTTCCCTTTGGACGCCTGCCACGCAGGCTACACCGAAATGTAACCTAAGGACTCAGTTTAGATTCTAAAGAAGTGCTAAATAGCTTTCATTTGAACAAAGCCTTGAATCAAAACGCTATCACACGCAATGCGATTTAATGCGTTTGATGTAATTGTTTTGTAGTTAACTGACGTTTTGCTTGCGAACGGCGATAAGCTGCCAAAGTTTGGTCGTCCTCTTTTCTTTTCTTACAATCAGGCTATTTGTGTATGGAGGTGCCACTGAAAAAGCCTGATGACAAAAAAAGGGAAAAGGACGAGCAAAAGTTGACAGATTTAAGTTCAGCTCATCGGCGTTCGCAAGCAAAATATCAGCTAGTACAAACCAATAACATTAAACGACCTTAAAACGTGTTGGAATTGACCTAAAAGCGATGTAAAAGAATAAAATCTTGGTCAGATCAATATTTTTTAAGGTTCATTTTTTCTTGTAAGGTTTTAATCATGAACATTCACCTCCCAAACTTTTCTTGTTTGTCCATGTCACTGCCTTCGGTCTGTACTAGCCTACCTCGGTCAAGATTCTCCCATACAGACCTCCTGCTCGGTTAATAAGAGCTAATTCTTATTGGTTGACTGTTTTGTTTGAAATCACCTCGTTCCGTTCGATGATTTTGGTTTCAATGTTTTGACTATCACTAGAGAAACCGCTCTTTTGAGGAGTTATGACACTTAAGTAAAAACGTCTTGATATCCCAATAACTTTGTTCAGTTTTCATTTGCCATGACTGATCGATCGCTCTACAAAACTCCACGCTTGCCGTAAATACTGCATCATTCATTCCCTCATCATGGGGTTGAATTGACCCCAATTCCACAAGTTTTTTGACACGAGCAGCGCTGTTTTCTTTTATCGATAAGTTGTACGTATTTCAAGTTCCAATAACTATGATATACCTGGAAGCCTGTTTGTAGAAAAAGCGTTGACGCCCAAACTGCTCATCTTTTTCGCATTTCTGCCAAGCTTACCAAAAACACAATCTATGCTTTCCGCACATTCTAGCTCATCGTCACAATTGGTTCCAGTAGTAGGACTGGTCAGGAAGCTTGACACGTTAGATTAACAAAGGTTAAACGACCTATTTCCGACCAGTACCCGGTCAAAAAGTCTCTCGAAGCTCCTCGGTAAAGGTCCAATAGAGTTCTCAACTGCATACGTGGAAGGTCACACGTTCGATTCATGTTAGAAGAACAAAACAAAAAACAATTTCGCAAATAGCTTGTGTCACTTATACATGTACAGATAAACCTTTTCAGACCATAAAAAAGTCAAAATCTTTCGACTATTGCTGCATTTTTTCGTCTTGTCATTTCAGGGACATCACACAAGCATTACATCTTAAATTCTCTGTTAATTTTTATTTTTTCTCCTTTCTCCTCATTTTCCCTGGTTCTCACACAGATTTGTTATCCAGAAAAAGACCAAAGCAGATCCAAGTAATTAAAAGCCCTCCATCCCCCAGGCGGCTTTTCTATGCCGTAGTCCCGCTGATCAGAATCATGAGATTTGTTTTCAAAACTTCTTTTTGCGAAACTTGTTATCATTTAATTACCAGCACGGCTTACTTTGATTTCCCCAGCGTGTGACGCTGGTAAGCTTTCGGCCTCCCTTGCCGCTGGGCGTTATCAGAAAACACTTTCCCTTAGAACGTAAACCCTTGCAAACGCCGCGCTCAAATAAACAAAGAAACAACACCGAAAGAAAATGAGAAATTTGTCTCGCAGACTCTCTTGCAAGATACGGATCTGTGATAATCTGAGTTTCAATGCAATTATCGTCAGACCAAGCAGATGGTATTTCTAAATTGCTCTACCCGAACGGGAACCGCAAAACTGCGAATCCCTCAATCGGCAAATGGATCTAGTAAGCGGTGTTTGTCATTGAGTTTAAACCCATAAAACAGCCGATAATGTTTTTAATTACTCGCGGCTATTTCGAAACTAAGCACGTTGTTACCGCAGAGAGTAAGTTGGGCCGCTTGCGGTTTCTTTTCCCAGTTTCGAGGTCCTCCGATAGAGCGTGGAAATTAGAATCGGCGTCACCACGCGAATCGCGCGCGAATCCCACGTAGAGGATCTACTGTTACAAAAACAGGAAGATTAAAACATCGACGACACCGACGCCGAGGAAGACTCCGAGTCAAAAATAAATTTTACCAACGAAATTTGCAATTGTCTAGATCTGTTCGGAACATCTAAGGCTCTTAAAACGTGCTCAAGCTTAATATGCAATGAGAGCGTTCAATTCTAAGTGGAAATACGATCAGCCCGTCCGAGTCACTCACGTTCCTCAGACTATGAAGACGAACTTGGTCATTTCACGTTGTTGTTTGAGATGGCCTGCATCTCTTTTTTGAACCTCTATTTTGTCTGTTGTTTTGCAGAGGACGGCAAAAAAAAATTTACAAATATTTATAACGCACGTGCACAGCTATTGATTTGCTTATTAAACTTTTGTTTAGCGACGTTCTCGTTGCCGTCGTCGTCGTGGTTTGCTCAAGTTCTCTTGTTAATGTCTTCCGACAACGTGAAGAATCACCACAGGTAATTGGAATCGCTGAAGTTAAGTTGAGATCAGGAATTTTCACACAAGACCAGGCTTTTCATAGTTTCTGTTTTCATTCCCAAGATTGCCAAGGAATCGATTAATGAATCACTTTGTCAGGTCACTTTTTTAAAACGCAGAGGCACCTTTCTCTCGATCGCCCACACACTCGTGTCCAGTTCTTGCTCGCGCATAACCGTGATTGTTTTGAAACGAGGTATTGGACCCTGAGTAAAACGAGTAAAAACTGGATTTCGACATGCAACACGCATCAATACCGCGTGAAATACAGAACTCGGTAGACCATAACTCGACTCCGAAGGCAGGTAAGATATTACTTTATTTTTTTTTTTTCATTATTTTATGTTTAGTTTTTCAACATTGGACAACTGCAAAAATGTTTTGTCGTATCATGATCATTAAGTCAATCAACACGGTCTGTCCCTAAATCAGTCAGCGAATGGTTTCTCAATATCTGAAGAGCCACTAGTGCTGGCAGACCACCAAAAGCTCCCTGCAATTTACACTGTAGTCTTCCAGTTCTTGCACGCCTCTTCCTCCAGTTCACTGCACAACTTTCTCATTGAAGATAAGTCTGTCTGTCTGTCTGTCTGTCTTCAGAGGCACAACAAGTGCGGGGTTCGGGAAAAACAACGACGGGAAAGAAGACGTCCTCAGCGCACCTTAATCGTTAGTTCTCAACGCACTGAATCCCCGATCAAGTGAAACATAACTGACTCGCTGTAGCTTTGTTTGCTGTTTTTGTTAACCGCTAAACCACCCGCTCTCACACTTACTGAATACCACATAATCTC